>JAKEYF010000669.1:0-21033 GCA_021527775.1 Lactarius sanguifluus | reverse complement strand
TCCGGTTTTTTTTACCTAATCGTGTAAGACCGGGACCGCAACCGGTCCACAATTTCTCGGCCCAGCACAAAACTGGACCGGACCGAGTGAGACCGGTCTCTGTCGGTTGAGTTGCGGTCTTTGGACCAGTTAAGACCGGTCCCTTCACCAACCGGTCTACAACCGGTCTATAGCTCTGCCAGTCGTCGGTCTACTACAAGTCGTTTGTATTCTTTTCTTCTAAATAGCTACATGTGATTATTACTATAGTACACTACCAAATCTAATACACCCATCGTCGTGCCACAGCGCCGTGTCGGTATCGTGGTATCTCGGCGCCGTGGCGCTGTTGGTAGCGTGGGGCGTTGTGTCGGTGTCGAAGCGCCAAGGTGCCGTGTTGCTGCGGCGCCGCGTCGTCGTGGCATCTCGGTGCGGTGTCGGTGTCGCAGTGCCATATTGCTGCGGTGCTGCGTCGGTGCCAGTGTCGGTGTCGCAGCACCAGCACCATGTTGCTGCGGCGCCGAGTCGGTGTCGTGGAACCTCGGTGCCGCTTCGGTGTCATAGCGTGATGGCACAGTGTTGCTGCGGCGGTATCGTAGCGTCGGTGTCGCAGCACCAGGGCGCCATGTTGTTACGGCGCCGCGTCGGTGTCATAGCATGATGGCGCCGTGTTGCTGCGGCGCTGCGTCGGCGTTGTAGGGTGATGGCATTGTGTCGGTGTCGCAGCACAATGGCATTGTGTTGCTGCGGCATTGCGTCGGTGTCGTAGCGTGACGGCGCTGTGTCGGTGTCAAAGCACCAGGACGACGTGTCGGTGTCACAGCGCTAGGGTGCCATGTTGCTGCGGCACAGCGTCGGTGTCATAGCGTGACGGCGCTGTATCGCTGTCGTAGCGTCACAGCGCCGTGTTGCTGTCGTAACGTCGTGGCACCACGAGCTTGCACCTGGTGAGGTGGTGAGAACCTATTTAAAAACCTAGAGAGGAAAAAACACTGTAGTTAGTAAAAGGAGAAGGAGACAAATAACTTAGCTTGTTTGAGGGCCAGTACAACGCAGTCGAAGTCGACATGTTGGTTGAGGGTCATGTGTCGGCGCTGTGTCAGCATGTGTCAGCGCTAGTGGTCGTGGCTGATCCGAAGTGGCTGCTGGCATCATTGATGACATAGAAAACGAGCGACGAGAAACGAGATCTAGTGAGATGGGACGATGGGGAGAGAAAGGAAGAGGTCGGAATGAGTGAAAATGGAAAGAACCGAAAGACCGGTTGAGCCCGGTCAAGACCGGTCTTTCATCGGTCCAACGGATTTCGAAAACGTGACAAGACCGAGACCGGACCGCGGTTAGCGGTCTTCACCGGTCTTACTAATTTCCGGTCCTGATCGGTCCAGGTCTGGTCCAGTCTCAGTCTTTTTCCAGTCTTGAGACTGGACTTCCAAACACTACTGCAGATTGGCGTGGTCGGTGTGAATGATGATTTTGTGGGGGGATCCGACGAGGTAGGTGCGCCATGCTTGAAGCGCTTTCACTACGGCTAGTAATTCTCGGTCGTAGATGTCGTAGTTGCGTTCCGCTTCCGTTAGTGATTCGGAGTGGAACGCGACCGGGTGCATGCGTTGGTCCGGTCCCAATTGATTGAGTACAGCCCCCAGGGCTACGTTGGATGCATCTACCTCGAGCTCAAATGGTTTTGTGAGGTTAGGGAAGAGGAGGGTGTCATGGACGCGTATTATTTTCCCTATTTTTCTGTATTTATACGGATTTATACGGTGAAGATATAAAGGGCCGAAGTACAGAGGTATTCGTTAGTCACATGTGTTTGCCACCATGTGCACGTGATCGTGGGATTAGTATCCCTCTTTAGTACAGACTCATACGATTGGACGATAAGGATGGAAGGGACTAGAAGGATCTAGAACGTGCTTAGTAGTTTACGCTTACTCGCTGTATTAGGTTTTACTCAGCAAGTGGAGCCGCTCGTAAGCGTTATGACAGAGTGCCACGTCAGCACCATAGATAACGCTATTAATAGACACGACGCGTCAGCTCCTGAGTCATAGGACCTTACTGTACACTTAGTAATAGTGTTCGAACTCAGTTTAGACTCAGCCGCAGTAGTGTATATAAGCTTCCCTGTAGCATCCTGAGTGGAACCAACTTGTCCTCTTGGTTCTCCACTCAGGTGCGCATTTCACTGTATTCCCTTACCTTTCTCCAATCTAACTTGTCCTCTTGGTTCTCCACTCAGCGTGCCACAGTGTGATCACTGACAGTTTGAGTCCTTGCATAAAGGCTCCACGTTCCTGTCCCCTCCACTGTGACTGTACGTTTAGCGCGTGACTTGTCTCCGCGTTAGGTTGAGTGTGCTCCCTTACAGTTCACCTTATCTTTCACTTGACTTGGCGTAGCGCGGCAGTCGCACCGCTACAGAGGGTAGGTTCTCGGCCGATGCTTCGTCTAATATTATCGAACGCATCCTGCTGCTCCTGGTCCCAATGCCAGGGGGTGTCTTTCTTTGTGAGGTCATGTAATGGGCACGCGAGGGTGGAGAATCCTCGGATAAACCGCCTATAGAAGTTGCAAAAGCCGAGGAAGGCACGTACTTCCCTAAGGCTTTTCGGAGCGGGCCATTCCAGGATCCCCTGTACTTTAACGGGGTCCATCCGGACATTCCCGTGTCCGATGATGAGTCCGAGGTATTCGATCTCTAACACCTCGAACTCGCATTTCTCTGGTTTGATGTACAGGTCGTGTTCTTCACACAGGCGTAACACCTCGTGCAACACTTCTCGATGCTGGATGTGGTCGAGAGCGGTGGCAATTAGGATGTCATCCATGTAGACAATTACTAATCCAAGTAGGATGAGGTCTCGGAAGATGTAATCCATCATTGCCTGGAACGTGGACGGAGAGTTGGTAAGGCCGAAGTACATAACCAGGGGTTCAAACAGCCCTCGGTTCATTTTAAACGCGGCCTTATGCTCGTCTCCCGGTTTGACTCGTACGTTGTTGTAACCCCACCTCACATCAAGTTTTGAGAATAGTCTAGCTCCTCATATGCAGTTGATGAGCTCGGGAATAAGGGGGAGGGGGTAGTGGTTGCAAATGGTGATTTCATTCAACCGTCGATAGTCTTGGACAGGTCTCAGCTTCCCGTCCTTCTTTTTGATGAAGAAAAATGGTGAGGCGTAAGCGGATTTAGAGGGTCTGATATATCCCTTATCCAGCTGTTCGGTGAGGAACGCCGTGAGCGCTTCTTCCTCGTTTTGCGCCAGCGGGTACACCTTGCAATCTAGCGCTGGCGGGGCATTTGGGAGTAGATCAATAGCGTGGTCCCATACTCATGAAGGAGGGAATCGATGCGATGCTTCCTCGCTGAATACCTTGCAATGGCGTCAATATTCCACGGGCACCAGCTCCTCAAACGTGCGTTCAGGCTTCTTTGCGGCTTCTCGTTGTGCTAGTTCTGAGGCCGTCGTTGTTTTTCGTAAAAGCGTGATGCAGGGGTTTCGCTCATCGTCCATGAGCTGTTCCCACACCTCCTCGTCAAGTTCATATGTCTCCAACGCCCGTATGGATGCTTCCATAGGCGTGGCTTCGTCTGACAGATGAAGGCTGGAAATGACGACCAGTTGAAATTCTTCGTTTAACGTCGCTTCTCCCCATCATATCTTGGGTTCAAACGCCGTAAACCAGGGGTACCCAAGAATTACTTCGTCTCTTCCTAAGTTCGTAATTAGGAAACGAAGCGTCTTGGTTTCTTTCCCTGTTTTTACGGTGAGGTCAGTATAATGTGTGATCTCTCCGTCTTGATTATTCGTCCCATCTACGTTCCAGATGTGAATGGGGCGTGAGACGTTTCGGGTGGATATCTGAAGTCGTTTGAGCAGTGTCGAACAAATAAAGTTGTCAGTTGCTCCAGAGTCTACTAGGACTTGTCGTTCGGCCGTGGTGTGTGCAGATTTGAACAGAACTGGGATTCGCATGGATCGATATCTGCTAGTGTACACATTTAGGTTTAATGCTCTAGCCCAGGCCGCCGGGTTCAAGCGTCGAGAAAATCCTCTCGTCCAAACAGTTTGTCCACCATAAGGTCCCGGACTTCCTGCATCTGCGCTTTCATCGCAGCGATCTGCGCATCCGCCTGCTCTTCATTTGAAAGTACGCGATTAGAAGATACGGTGATAGAATGGATGGTGGGAGTTGGTACGTTTGGAGTCGTGGTAAGGGAGGAGGGTCCGGCAGTGGGGGCAACAGCCACGCGCGTTCCCTTTTGTGGGCAGTTACGCGACAGGTGCCCTTGAGCACGACATCTAAAACATCGTCCCTCCTTCTGAAGCTGGGCTTTATCTCCATCGGTAAGTGCCACGGAGGCTCTGGCGCGTCCAACATCCATGGCGTTTGGGTTTCTGTTCTGATGGAGGGCCTGGACCCACTGCTCTCGGCTGCGTCCGTTCTTCTTTCCACGTTGGGGTCTGTTTTTTCCCAATCGGTCCTTTAAAAGCAAGTACTCAGCTTGCTGTAGGCGAGCAGCCGCTTTCCAATCATCCCACGTGATCGGGTGTTGGAAGCGTGTGGCGTTAATTACTAACTGGTCTGGGAGTCCATCCTGGAACATTTCCAGGGTCGTGGCCTCGTCGGGGTTATATCCTGCTTTGTGGACTAGGTTGGAGAACGTAGCCACATAAGTGTCGATATCTTCGCCCTTCATAGTCAGAGTTTGTAAACTCTTCCGTGCTTTGGTTCGTTCCACCGTATCGGTATAGGACTGTAGGAACCGATCACGGATGGTGTTCCACAGGTTCATTTCTGTCATCAGAACTCCTGTGTTTCACTGGTCCTCAAGCCAAGCGAACTGCTCTGTAACCCAATCGTCGACGAGGGGTCCTCGGATGTAGGAGAGAAAGGTCATCGCTTGGGGGTAGGGGATGGCGAGCTGGTCGACGGTGGGGTTCATTTCTCGATAGAGATTGAACACGAGCATAAACTGCTTGCTTTTTTCTTGGTCTCCATTGAATTCAGGAGGTGGGTTTCCCCCTAGGCGTCCGTGTCCTCCTGGCGCGGGTGGGATTGCGGCTGGTGCGGCTCCGATGGGGGGAATAGGAGCGCCACCTGCTCCACCGCCCCCGCCTCCTCTGCCACCTGTGCCGCCTCCTCCACCGCCTGGTGCACTTCCTCCACCAGTGCTGCTACTCGGGAGACTTCCTCCAGGAGCTGCGCTTCCGCCGCTAGGAGCCGCTGCTCCACCTGACGCGCTGCCGCTAGGAGCGCCTCCACTACCAGAAGGAGCTGGTCCTCCGCTGGTAAGGGTTGTGCTCGCTGAGGCATAGGTCTGGGACATGGGTTGGGGGTACCAGATCGGGAAGCGGGAGAGGGGGGTAATGTAGTTGTTGGTATGGAGACACTAGGAGAGTCGGGGTCTGAATTGATGTCGATTCCTTTCAGGTTATTGGTTCTTAGGGGCCCTACGTGTAGATCAAGGGGGTACTGGTCCAATAGTATACCAGCTACCTTCTCTGGCTGAGTAGTCGATAAAAGCCCAGAGACGTTTGTCCTTGAGATAATGAATCTGGAGGTATTCCTTCTTTTTAGGGTTGAAGATAAAGTATCCTTCAACTCCATCGATTTCTGCCCAGACAGCTTGCTCCTTTAATACGGTCAGAGAGCTCGTCGGAAGTGAACCGGGTGATGTATTCCGGTTGGAACTTTGATCGTGCACGACTAGGTGTCGCCACTGTGAGAGACTTGACTTAATGTAACGCCACCACAGGGGCGTTAAGTACGACGTGTACTTTGGTTAAGTCACGGGGCGGTAACGGGACGTGAGTGAGTTGGTCAAGACTCAGTTTGAGGGTGTACAAGTACCACTTGGTCTCCGTGAACACAAGGGTAATAGCGGATGTAGGCTCAAGTGCAAAGACGAGCGAAGAATCGGGAGTCAAGCGCAAAGGCAACTCAAAGGTTCGGATCGTGAGAATAGACAGCGATGTGGTATTACACAAGAAGTCAAGTCTACCGTACAAGCTAGGTAGCGTGGGACTTATATACTCGTACACGATGTTTGTCAGTGACAAACATAAGGCGTGATCCTAGGATCCGTGTTCTAAAGAGCTAACAAGGGGAACGTACAAAAAGAGAACAAGGGTATTCCACAGGACGACGCATGGATCAGAAGTCGTCAGCGGATTCTGGAAGTCGTGCCATGGGGTGTCGCAACGGTCATGTGCTAGGCACGAGATAAGGGCTGAGGCCCGGATCGAAGCGGATCGTATCGTAAAAGTGTCATGGAAATTGGACATTGAACTCAAGTCACAAAGCAATGGAGAGAAAGAAAGGCAAGGAAAGGGAAAATCGTAACATGCTGCCCCTGCGTGCGGATGGACCTGGTGAGATGCCGTTGCCCCACAGGCAGGAGGACCCTGCAAGATGCTGTGCCTTCAAGGGGAAGGCAGCACGCGTCATTGCAGATGTTACAAGTGTCGGTCCAAGGACCACCTTGTAAGAGATTGCCCCAAGCAAGGACAGCGGGACACATGCCAGTGGTGCGGCAGCCTCGCCCATCGTGTGGATGTTTGCCTCATAAGGTGAATGTCTCCGATGTCCACCCGATACGAGAATCCCACGCCGCGCACCCACTGGTGTGGGAAGTGTCTCGACTGGAAGGCGACGCACGACGAGATTGATTGTCCCCAGTATGAGGGATGCCGTAAGTGTGGCCACAGGGGGCGCCACATGTTCTTACGTTCCCACACCTGCCCCCGTTCCCCTTCTCCTGACCCCGCTACTGTCATCCCCGAGGAGGACTGTTACTATACTAGTGACTAGTCGAAGCCGTGGCAACTTCGAGTCTGACAGGGGGTAATATTACATTTTTCCTTCCGTTTCCCTATATTCTTTTGTATCTTGTGACTCGCACTCTGTGTCAGCCTTCAGTTGTACTTTTACAATACAATCCGCTTCGATCTGCGCCTCGGCCCTTATCTCGCGCCTAGCGTATGACCGTTACGATGCCCCATGGCGCAACTTCCAGAACCTGCTGATGACTTCTGATCCACACGTTGTCCCGCGGAATTCCCTTGTTCTCTTTTCATACTTTCCCCTTGTTAGCTCTCTAGGACCCAGATCCTAGGATCGCGCCATATGTTTGTCTCTGACAAACATCGTGTACTAGTATATAAGTCTCACACTACCTAGCTTGTATGGTAGACTTGACTTCTTGTGTAATACCACACCACTGTCCCTTCTCACGAACCGAACCCTTGAGTTGCATGCTTCGCTTGACTCCCCCCTTTCGCTCGCCTTTGTGCTTGAGCCTATCCCTGCTATTACCCTTGTGTCCATGGAGGCCAAGTGGTACTTGTTCACCCCCACACTAAGTTGTAACTGACTTACTCCCGTTCCGTTACCACCTGTGACTTAACCGAAGTACACGTCGTACTTAACGCCCCTGTGGTGGCGTTACACAGGTGGGCATACACAAATTGAGGCGTGGAAACCCAATGACAACATGGTATGCCAATTGAGGGTGACGGACTTCTCATGGAAAGAGTGGAGGGGCTGTTGGGCATCATCTAGGATGGATATGTCATCTTCGATGGGAACGAGGCGGCATATCTGTATAAATGTGGATGTTAGTTATGAGTCAACGAGCTGTGACAATGGCAAAAAAAATACTCACCGTGTGGGTAAGATTGTTGTCCAATTCCTTGACGACGGAGGCAAAAGTGTGGCTGCAGGACCAGTGCATTGCCAGTCTGTCCTGACCTGAGGTGAGTGTAAGAGGATGCGAAACCTGTCTGGATGTGTGAGAATAAGGGTAAGTATTCTGAGTGTGCCCTTGATTGGGGAAGATGAGGGTATCTATGAAAGAAAGAAGTGGGAACGTGAGGTGTAAGTATATCTGTGCGTACCAATTAGGGAAGAGGAGGGGTGGGATGAAGAGAGCGTCTTTTGGAGAGACGAGTCAAACATGACTTCTGAAGTCACATAAAAGTTCGACTTGTGTCTCTACCATTATATAATGCAAAAGGCTGGGCGGCATATGGACGTAAAGAAGTGGAACCCAAAGCACACACGAAAGATGAGCTTGCAAAGCATGGCACGCAGTAGAAAGGGAGACCAATTGTATCGGAGCAAGATGAAACCACAGCCTAGTGCCAACAAATATCCAACCAGAGTACATTACATGTAACAATAATGACAATCATGATAGTGGTCAGACAATAAAAAGACTACAGAGCACAGGCCTGACACCAAACTACAACAGAAATAGTCTACATGAACTACATGCCGAACAAACTAGCACCATAGTCTATTTCCAAGGTGTTATTGCGAAAGCAGGTGGGCGGAATATCTTATCAGACAACAGAGTGTTTGTGCGATGGGTTGAGGAACAAAGACTAAATGTCTGTAGTCAGTATCGGTTACGTGTAATTCATACAGTATAAGGTTTGCTTACACCCTACCACTGAAAACAGGTGTACGGTCTACATGGACAGGGGAATGAAGGGGCAAGGGTAGCGCTTTGCCGGGGTGGTCAGTGGCTGCCGAGCACTGCGAGAGAATGGAATGAAGATATTGGTAGTCCGGCTTTGCCTTGAAGTCAAGGGAATAGACATAGTCAACGAATTCACAGAAGGGAGCAGGTAAGCCCTGGCACAGCTCTTCTGTCATGATCAACATTTTCTTCTGGAGGACCGCCTCCCGACTGGAAATGGTCATCCAAGGCAAGTCACTGCGTGCTGAATAAATAATAGTATAGATGAGAGACTCCAGGTTGTCGCGATGTGATTGGGCATGGCCTTGCTGGCCATTTCTGGACGTAAATGGAAGAGTGCCAACTATCAACTCATCTGTGGAGTATGGAATGTGTAAACAGGTCGCAGGATTGTGGAATAGTCGTGCCAAACCAAAGTTGATGAGGAAGACAGTAGAGTGAGGATTGTTGGCTCAAACAATGAAATTTCCGGGCTTGATGTCACGATGGACATAGTGCTGAGTATGTAGCAACTCGACTGTTGAGAGCTGGATATGCAAGAGAAAGTTTAGTGGATCTTTTTTGTATGCAATGAACACACCATTTGGGAGGCGTATAAGAATGTCTTGCTGCGGTCAACCTGTTGTTCACTGACCAAATCACTAAGTGAGGTTCTGAGATGCTCCAAAATGATGATTTTGTGTGTGCCTTCCTTCCTGTAACGCCACCACAGGGGCGTTAAGTACGATGTGTACTTCGTTCAAGTCACAGGTGGTAACGGGACAGGAGTAAGTCAGTTACAACTTAGTTCGATGGTGAACAAGTACCACTTGGCCTCTGTGGACACAAGGGTAATAGCAGGATACGGCTCAAGCGCAACGGCGAGCGAAAGAGGGGAGTCAAGTGAAAGTGCGACTCAAGGGGTCAGTTCGTGAGAGTAGACAGCGGTGTGGTATTACACAAGAAGTCAAGTCTACCGTACAAGCTAGGTAGCGTGAGACTTATATACTAGTACATGATGTTTGTCAGAGACAAACATATGGTGCGATCCTAGGATCCGGGTCCTAGAGAGCTAACAAGGGGAAAGTATGAAAAGGGAACAAGGGAATTCCACAGGACGACGCGTGGATCAGAAGTCGTCAGCGGGTTCTGGAAGTCGCGCCATGGGGCATCGTAATGGTCATGTGCTAGGCACGAGATAAGGGCCGAGGTGCGGATCAAAGCGGATCGTATCGTAAAAGTACAATGGAAGTCAGACACCGAACACAAGTCGCGAAGCACGGAACGAACAAAGGGGAAAAGGAAAAATTGTAACACTTCCCATACCAGCATACTGGAGAGATACTTGTGCAGCCAGCAAGTGCTGTATACACATCATATTCATGACAGAGCGTTGATGGTGAGTTGTTGTCAGCATGCCCTATCTTCAGAGCAATTTCAGTTCCCGTCTTGATATCTTTCCCTACATAGACACTCCCTAGAGAGCTCAGAATGGTGTTGAACTTAAGTCAAAGTTGGACACACCAGATCTGCCAGAACCAAGCAGCTTTCCAATTCTGTACCGGCCACCAACACGTATGAAACCTAGTTCAGGAACAGGTCGTTTCCCAAAGGTTTGTTGTGGTTTTTGAGTGGGCATGGTCATCATCAACAAGAGTGTGAAAACAAAGAGGTAAGGGAAGGCATTCGATCAACTCAATGATCAACATCAACACACTGTATTAACTCTGATGTCAGCTCCAATGATGGTAATATACTGTCTGTGTGATATTCAAGGTTTCCAACAAGAGGCATAGCTAAGTATCATATGTACCAAACTCGTACAACATGTTATCCAACGCAGTTTCCGCATCGCCCACAAAGAGAGAGTTGAGGGTTTGGGAAGTGCGCTTTGGCAGCATAGCCTCTTCCGATGTTGACCACCCGTCCATGAAGTTGAGGCACTCTTTCTTGAGCGCAAATTTGAGTAGTTGGAGAGCTTCCATCAGGACCGGGCTGATCCAGTTTTGCCTTGCAGTGTCCATCTCCTTTGCTGACGAGAACACATGTTCACAAGGAACAGACGTCACCTGGATGGGGAGGTAGTCCATGGCCATTGTGAAGAGAGTTGGGAACTCTGTCTTGTTGGCCTTCCAGAGAGTAAGTTAGTAGCAATAATGTTCGAATGAGAAACGCACCTCCCAGAACCGCAAGATGTCGGTCTGGTCAGAAGTGGTCCCCGCTCCAGTGTAGTTCTGGAATTCAACCTCCACACTAGTTGCTTGAGTTGGTTTCTTGTCGTAAACAGAGTGTTTTATTTTGAAGTGTGTTGAACGTGGTTTGTGTGTAACGACTGGTGCAGGTTGTGCAGGGAGATTGGACGCTGCAGTTGCATCTGCCGATGACCTCTGGTTACAGTACTGGTGCATCTGCATGAGAGGGTTGAGGGGTTGAGATAGCAGGTGCAATATGGTACTTACAATCTTCAAAATGGTAGCATTCGAGTGTTGGATGTACTCCTCATCCCAGTGGCTTTCAATCCACAAGAAGTGCATGGAGGGATTGAGGACTGGAGTCAACTTTAAGGTCAGTATCAGAGGTAATAGTCAATCGGCGACTCACACATGGAGACGACATAGGCTTCTGTGTCGTCCATTCAAATATAATACTTTGTCACCCATTCCAGACCAATCTCTGTCTAGGACTTGAGGATGGGATGTTGTTCACTGATGTTTTCCCATTCGGCCATGAGCATCTCAAAATTCGAGATAGCGTGCAACAAGACGGGCATCAATTCGGAAGACATGCTCTGCTGACACCTATGAGGGACCTGTTGGTGCAGTGAGCACCATCCTGAGAAAACGGCTAACTAACCTACCTGCAAAACCATCTCCAATCCGTTCAGGACATCCCACTCCAATTCTGACAATGCAAAATGAGAGTGGTTGGGTAAGTCAGTGGCAAAGAAACGGACGATAGCCTAGATATTAAGTTAGTCACTACTGGCTGATTGGTAGGACAAACATACCGGCCGAAGGGTTCTGAGACAATGGATCATATGATAGACGGAGTCCCACCTCATTTTCACGTCTTTCAGAAGTTCTAGTGGTGGAATGTGGATCGGTTGACGGGTGCCATCAGGTTTCTTCTCAGTGAACCATCCTTGTGCATCAGTAAGAACACATGTTACTGGCAGGGATTTCCCAACTTTCTGCTGGTGCACCAGCAGGAAAGTGGTGCCAGTTGGACAAGTCGGCAAGTTAAACATAACATTGCACTATTTTTTAATATCTTTTTTATTGCTAAAATAAAATAATATGTCAGAAAAAATAAGCTATTTATAATGATATTATAACCATTTAAAAGGTGATATAATAATTGTAATCAGTTCCCACTTTTTGATAGATGAAAAATATATATTTCAATTACTACAATACAAAAAACAAATGCTAAAATATGTACATTATAAGTATTGAGTACCCGTCAGGGTGGTGGTGAGTCGACAGGTGGCGCGGTCATGCGCACTGTGTTGTGGGGGTTGGTGGTGGCTGCCTTGCATGCCGTGTTGAGGCGTGGCAGGTCAGCGGGGTCTTGCACGATGTGGTGTGATGTGGTGGGGTATTGGTGTGTGTCGGGTCAGGGTGGCGGTGAGTCGGCGTGTTGCGCGCTGTGTCAGGGTGGCGTGGGGGTCGGTGGCAACTAGGCCTTGTGTGCCGTGTCGAGGTGGCGTGGCGGGGCCTTGCGCATCGTGTTGAGGTGACGTGGCGGGGTCTTGGCGTGTGTTGGGTCGGGGTGGTGGTGAGTCGGTGGGTGGTGGGGTCTTGCATGCCGTGTTGGGATGGCGTGGGGGCTGGTGGCAGCTGGGCCTTGCGTGCCGCATTGAGGCAGCGTGGTGGGTCAGCGGGGTCTTGGCATGCCATGTTGGGTCGGCAAGGTGGGTTGGCGGTGGCGGGGCAGGATGGAGGGGGTTCGCGTTCTCCAGGGTGAGCGAGAAACAAAAAGAAGAAAACAAAAAAAAAACTTATCATAATCATTTGGGCCGAAGGTCTTGCATGCCATGTTGGGGCAGCGAAGTGGGTTGGCGGTGGTGGGGTGTTGGGGCAGGATGGAGGTGGCTCGCATGCACGAATGGCCTGCAACATCCAAGGTGAGTGGGAAAAGAAAAAGAAAAAAAAAAGAACTTATCTTATATATTGGGTCGAAGGTTTTGTGTGCCGTGTTGAGGTAGCAGGTTGGTGGTGGCGGCGTGTTGCGAGCCATGTTGGGGTGGTGTGTTGGGGCAGGGACGAATGGAAGCAGCTCGTGTGCACGAGGGGACGGCAATGGCCTGCAATGTTGAAGGTGAGCGGAAAGAAGAAAAAAAAGAAAAAAAGAAAACATATCTTGTTGCACTGCGATGAAGCCCAGTGCGTCATCTGCCACGTCTTGACCACGAGTGATGGGAGAGGGGCTTGAAAAGGGTGGGTCTGGGGAGGCCGGACGAGGGGAGGAAGTGGGAGCACAGGCATGAGTAAGGTGGAGAGACGTCGTGTTGAGTGGAGGCTTAATCTGTGGTGTGGGAATGTGTGTCATTGACCTGTTTCTCCAGTATACGGACATGTTTTTTTTTATGTTCTTCTCTTACCACCACAACGTTATTCCACATGGACCATCCCCACGGCTATGCAAGATAGAGGATGTGGCTGAGGATGAGCTGGCCTTCAGCCCAATGCACAAGATAAGTTCTTTTTTTTTTTCTTTTTTTTCTTCTTTCCACTCACCTTCAACGTTGCAGGCCATTGCTGTCCCCTCATGCACACGAGCCGCTTCCATTCGTCCCCACCCCAACACACCGCCACCACCAACCCGCCACCCCAACACGGCACGCAAAACCTTCGACCCAATATATAAGATAAGTTCTTTTTTTTTCTTTTTCTTTTCCCACTCACCTTGGATGTTGCAGGCCATTTGTGCATGCAAGCCACCTCCATCCTGCCCCAACACCCTGCCACCGCCAACCCACCTCGCCACCCCAACACGGCGCACAAGACCTTTGGCCCAAATGATTATGATAAGTTTTTTTTTTGTTTTCTTCTTTTTGTTTCTCGCTCACCCTGGAGAACGCGAACCCCCTCCATCCTGCCCCGCCACCACCAACCCACCTCACCAACCCAACATGGCATGCCAAGACCCCGCCGACCCGCCACGCTGCCTCAATGTGGCACGCAAGGCCCAGCCGCCACCGGCCCTCACGCCATCCCGACATGGCACGCAAGACCCTGCCACCCGCCACCCGCCGACTCACCACCACCCCGACCCAACACACACCAAGACCCCGCCACGTCACCTCAACACGATGCGCAAGACCCTGCCACGCCACCTCAACGTGGCACACAAGGCCTAGTTGCCACCGACCCCCATGCCACCTCGACACGGTGTGCAACACGCCGACTCACCGCCACCCTGACCCAACACATGCCAAGACCCTGCCACGTCACACAAGACCCCACCGACCCGCCATGCTACCTCAACATGACGTGCAAGACCCTGCCATGCCGCCTCAATGTGGCACGCAAGGCCCCAGCTGCCACCGACCCCCACGCCACCCCGACATGGCGCGCAACATCCCACCACACACTGAGTCACTGCCACACCAAGACGCCGCCACCGCCAACCCGCCATGTCGCCCCAATGTGGTGTGCAACACCCTGCCGACCCATCACAACCCTGACCCCATCCACGCTATCTGCACTTCCACCTCCCTACCAGTAGTACTAATATCATGTATTTATTTTAAATAATATATTATTTTTATGCATAAATGGTGTGACTGTGATTTGGTGTGACCTGACTATGATAACTTATGACTAATATATTTATATAACTAATATATGATATGATAAATGTATGATATCACTAATACTTGGACTTGTATGACTTTCTGAACTTGTGCTACTTGCTGGTCATTGCTCTGTGAGGAGATTGTTGAAAATTTGACATGGCCTGCCAACTGGTCAACTTTATAATTTTAGGGGAAACTTGCTTACCTTTTTAGCTTGTACCAGCTGGTACCAGCTGGTACCAGCTAAAAAAGCAATGTGTGAAAACACTGATGCATGTTCCTGTCTATGATACATTGTTTGAAGGCCAGCTTGCGATTGTCTGAAGAACAGAGGAAACGGATGAGACTCTGAGCATGCTTTATGGGGTCGCGTTTGAGGGCTGTAGACCAAGTTCCAAGTCGTGTATCACCCTCATCATCAAAACGATCAGTGAGTTTGAAGTCATCAACGCCACCTTCAAGGCTGTCGTGATCATTGTGATCATCGACATCATCATCGTCATTGTTGGAGTCGTTGTAACTCAAAGCCGCATCTCCCGAACCAGAATCTTTGGGTTTGGAGATAGACGCGATGATACAAGTGGCACACAGGTTGATAATATGGGCATAGCATTGGACACGGTTATTAAGATGGTGGAAGTCAACTTTTATGGTTGTATCCGAGTTGCATTTGACGAGCAGATGTTGCAGATGCTTCATGGCCATGGCATTGTTTTTGGCATTGTCGAGTGTGAAGTGACTGACCTAAGGAATAGCAAGCTGAGCGAACAGATATTGTAAAAATGATTCACATACCTTGAGCGTAACACCTGCCCGATCAAGGAGATAGCAGATAGTCCTTGTGATGTTGATGCCTGTTTGTTTGTCCTTGAGACGATGAAAACCAATGAGGGCAGCTTTGAGTGTCAGGTGTCCACTTGACTTGTCAAGGGTGATCCAGTGTGAGGTTACTGCCAAGAACGACACTAAATTTGCATTTGACCAAATATCTGCAGTGAAACTGATATGACTGCAAGAGTGCTATTGACAAAAGTCAGCTATAGACATGAAGAACAAGACGCTCAGACTACAGCAAGATCCGATTTCAAGACTTCGAACGACCCCCACCAATGGTTGATGACAGCTTCCCTCATCTTATCATGGCCAGGGATGTCAGCATCGACAAGTGACTCACAAAGGACCAGACATAGCTGTTGAAACTCCAGAGTTTCGATGATGCAGATCGACTAGAAGACGTGTGAGAGCGTAGGGGGATATGAGGTGATCGAGACTCACATGATCACCCACGACAATGAAGCGAACAAGATACTCTAAGAAAGTGGCTGGAGAGAATGGCGGAACCTCCAGGCGCACATTACTGGCGTCCTTGAGGATGGACACACCACCTGATTGGGTCAATAGCTTGTATTTCCATTTGAACTTCAAACCCGCTGTGTCATACTCAGAATGGTGGTTTGTGGTGAGATGGCAGCGGAGGTTGTTGTTTGCAGTGCTTTTCACATAAAAATAGTTTGGCACATTTTTCGAGGTCTTCTCTTGGGTCTTCTGCTTGTCATCACTGTACTTCTCACTGTCAATTTGTTAGGAGGTTGTGTTGCGATCAGTGGGGCAGTGTTCACATGCACAACCTGCACACCCTCTGCACGCCCTTGCCAGGATCGGGGGAATTTACATCAGTGAAAAAATGGGTGATATTGAGGGCTGTCTTAGAGGTTGTCTTAGCAATGACTGGTCAAGCGTCAGTGGCTAGCGCTGGAGGAGGAGACATAGATCGGTCGGGTGTATTGCCCACGTCTTCTGCATCTTGCAAGCTAAATTCTTCATCACTGGAAACTACGCCAAGTTGGCTAGTGGCGGCCTAGTTTGATTGGTAAGTCTCAGGGTGTGGAGAGGGCTCGAGGACTCACTTTTCAGGTTCGAGTACATCGGGTCATGAGCAGAGGGTGGACAGGGAGAAAACAAGGGGATTTGGGCTTTAAATGTGAGAGTCAGCACATGCACACACTGATGGGTCCTGGTAAATTATGTCCACGATATCTTAGGGTGGTCACTGGTGGTGGGGTATTCAAACCCCGCTGGCACACATATGAATCCACCCTTGATTCATCATCATATGATCTGTGGGATTTACGTTTCACTCGCCACGCATTCTGGGCGTGGTAGGTAGCTCCACTAATCTGAATGGAGTGTTTTACAGTCAGCATGGCTCAATTTTACAAGGTGTTGACGAGGCATATCTGTAATTACCATCATCGTTACCCTATTAATCATGAAGTGTTTCGTTCCGACCATATGACAGGCTAGCATGACTGACAGAAAACATGTGATAATCCAAGCGTGATCGGTGTATGCACATGATGGGGAGATGTCACTGAACATATGTCAAAAAAGTGGCCCATGGGCATCCATTCTATCAACCCTTCAGCAACGCTTCTGTACACTTGATGACCATTGGTGTGAGTTACGGAGCAGCTTGAGGGCACCAGTTGGCGTCCTCACGGAAGTCACAAATGATGTCGGTCTTCTGAAGAAGCAAATGAACTGGCACGTTGTGGAGAGAAGTTGTAAGAGCGTCACTAAGAGGGCAGAGACCAGCGACGTAGTGACATGTTCTGTGATGGTTTTGAGGGTGAGAAGCAAAAAGGAGAGAGCATGACATGACGAATGAAGTTGGCCATCCCAAGGAAGCTAGGACGGGGCTGGTCAGTATTCCAAAACGGAGAAACAGCAGGTGGGCATACACGAATCGAGGTGTGGAAACCCAATGACAACATGGTATGCCAATTGAGGGTGACGGACTTCTCATGGAAAGAGCAGAGGGGCTGTTGGGTGTCATCTAGGATGGATATGTCATCTTCGATGGGAACAAGGCAGCATATCTGTATAAATGTGGATGTTAGTTATGAGTCAACGAGCTGTGACAATGGTGAAAAAAATACCCACTGTGCAGGTAAGATCATCATCCAATTCCGTGGCTGCAGGACCGGCGCATTGCCAGTCTGTCCTGACCCGAGGTGAGTGTAATGTAGCGGTGCAACTGCCACACTACGTCAAGTCAAGGGCGAACTAAAGTGAACTGCACAGGTGAGCACACTCAACTCGATGCGGAGACAAGTCACATGCCAATGTACAGTCACTGCGGAGATGTAGATGCTTGGAGTCTTTATACAAGAACTCAAGTCTAAGGTGATCACGCAGTGGTACATCTGAGTGGAGAACCAAGAAGACAAGTTCGATTTGGAGAAGAGTAAGGGAATACAGTGAGATGCGCACCTGAGTGGAGAACCAAGAGGACAAGTTGGTTCCACTCAGGATGCTACAGGGAAGCTTATATACACTACTGCAGCTGAGTCTAACCTGAGTTTGAACACTATTACTAAGTGTACAGTAAGGCTCTATGACTCAGGAGCTGACGCGTCATGTCTATTAATAGCGTTATCTATGGTGCTGACATGGCACTCTTGTCATAACGCTTACGAGCGGCTCCACTTGCTGAGTAAAACCTAATACAGCGAGTAAGCGTAAACTACTAAGCACGTTCTAGTTCTTTCTAGTCCCTTCTACTCTTATTGTCCAATCATATGAGTCCGTACTAATAAGGGATGCTAATCCCACAATCACATGCACATGGTGGCAAACACATGTGACTAATGAATGCCTCTATACTTCGGCCCTTTATATCTTCACCGTATAAATCCGTATAAATACAGAAAAATAGGGAAAATAATACACGTCCATGACATCACCCCCCTTCTTAAGGGTTGACATCCGTGTTGGCCTCTGTGTATATATGAGGAGATTGCCAAGGCAAGGACGTGTAAATGAGAGCTGCTATTTTTCTAGGTGCGCCCAGGTTTAAAGAGTGGAACTCTTTTAGCTTTTCCAGGGCATGTGCTAGGTTTTTAGCAGGTTCCCAAGTGTCCTCGCCTTCTCTGTAGCCCTTCCAGCGAACTAGGTACTTAAGAGTATGACTGAAGAGTTTTGAATCTCTTATGTGGTCTACTTCGTACTCTTCTTCCCCTTCAACTGTGACGGGTTCAGGTGGAGGTGGCGAAAGCCCATTAACTTCGTTTCCCTTGTAAGGGGAGAGGTGGTCTACATAAAATACATCATGGATCCATAATGCAGGGGGGAGTGCAAGCTTGTAGTCAACGTCACTTCTGACTTCAGTGACTTCAAATGGGCCCAACTTGTCATGGTCTGATCGAAGTGGACACTTACTATATGGATATGACCCCAGTAGTAAGCGTGTATGTGTCATGGACTTCTCTCATCAGTCAGCAGGTTTCGGTTATCACATGCCTTTAGGGCATGATGCATTACTAGTACAGCTATAGTAGGGTTCGAGCTACTTTAGCTATTAGTTGTACGAATTCGGGAGGAGCTTTAAAGCTGCCTCATACATGTATAAGTAGGAGTAGTTGAAGACCCAGGATTGCCAACCTGGTCTTCTTCAATCACCATTCATCTCGCTTCTCATCATCTGAATGTTCGCTTGTCTCCCTTGAGCAAGTCGTCTACCATCGAAGTATCCAGTGACTAAGACGTCCTGGTATACGAAGGAGTCACATGCCTCGTTGCAAGCGCCATGTACCCAAGCTTAGTCACGTGTCAAGTCACGTGTACAATGGAGGAATATTTGCTAAGTCGTGAATGCCCTTGTGCAGTCTAAGTCAGACTAAACGTCCGTGGTGGTGTTACATTAAGACCAGGTTCCCTCACTGTGGCGTTCACAACTCAAGACTGCTGGACCCAGTTCAGATCATACTCCCTCGACAGATGAGGAGATCGCAACATACCCGTCCAATTCTTAGGAGCTGCTAGGTGGAGAGAGTTCAGAGGAGAACTCGGGTACTTCGTGGATTTTGCAACAGGACCTACGCGATATAGACCAGTTGAGTTCAACTTCGAGAATTTGTGCTGGGTAGAAATTATGTGGAATCCAATCGACAATAGGTACGATGCCGTATGACCAGCAGGCAGAAACTACAACTGCAATATCGATACACAAGGGCTGCCCACCAGGGAACAATACGGACGAATCGACAGACAGCCAGAAGAAGAACCAAGTACATTGGAACCGCGAACACCCACACCATTGGAAACGAGCGGAGAAGATGAAAGCCAAAGCGAAGAAGGAGAAATGGAAGCCATAATACAGACAGCTGAGTCCCTCCACATAAACAAACCAGAACAGATCCAAGTTCTGTCCCCCGCGGCAGCAGAGGCTATGGCAACCACTACCGAAACCATCACAGAACCACTCCGACACACCCGCAATCGACGACGAAATTTGAAGAATCGCCAAAGAAGCTGAGGCACACCTACAACCCATCAACCCGAGCACAGGTCACCGAATGACCGCCGACGATGCTGCCATATTCAGGGCAGTAGAACCAGATGTCCCAGACCCACCACCAGGAAGACGATGCAACCCACTGCCAGGGTCTGGACCAGGGGGACCACCGAGTGGAGGTGGAGGCGGAGGACCACCAAGACATAACTTCGGAGGAATCTTTGGAGGAGGACCACCAGGCGGAGGACCACCTGGAGGAGGACCACCAGGAGGAGGGCCAGGGGGAGGTCCGATGCCCAGACTCGAAGGTGAACCACCGTTGATATTCAAAGGAGACTGTGCTGATTATGAGTCCTTCCTCACCCAATGGCACGCGTACATGGGTCTCAACTTCGACGCCCCCATTATGAGCAACATTTACAAAAGATGCTTGCTGTTCCTGGGTTACATCAAAGGACCCCTTGTCAGCAACTGGATGTTGGGATTCCTCCAGTGGCTGAATAACGAAGTTCGGGGAGGAACGGATAGGTACGATGAATACCTCTGGGATATGCTCACGGCGGGATTCGCCGACCGATTCTCCAATACACTGGAGCAAGAACAAGTGCAAGCCACGTTGGCAAAAGGATTTAGGATGACAGGGGATGACATAGATACATATGTCACCACATTTGAACAGCTGGCGCGGAAGGCTAACTACCATCTCAATGACCAACAAACGATTGACCAGTTCACGGCGGGACTACTGGGCAAGCTATTCACCAAAGTATACGAAATGGATGACCCCCACACTTTCAACAAGTGGAAAGACGCAGCCCTACAATGCCAGAAACAGTATATCTGTAACGCCACCACGAGCGTTAGTCCGACTTGGACAGCGAAAGGGTGTTCACGACTTAGCAAATCTCGAATCACAGGTCACGTGACTATTCCCACGGGTACACGGCGCTTTATCGAGGCACGTGATGCATATCGGCACCAGGACGTAGACGAGTCACTGGGCAGGGGCAGGTGAAGATGACTTGCTCGGAGTGAGACAAGCGAACTCTGAGCACATGAGAGGAGGAGGAAGTGGTGTTTCAAAGAAGACCAAGATGGCTTATCTTGGTCTTTGCGAGCTACTATTTATACATACATGAGGATGCTTTGAAGCTCCTCCCGAACTTGTACTACGAGTAGTGATAAGAGCTCGAACCCTATTACCACTATCCTAGGAATGAGTCATGCTACATCGGCATGTGATACTACTGTCCGCTGACTGATATGATATGTCTGTGACTAATTACTTCCTACTAAGAGCACCACAGCTAGTAAGTAGGAGTCCACTTCGTGTACCGTGACATCACCCCCTTTTCAGCTGCAACGCCCACGGCGCCGAGTGGGTCCGATACTTCCTGCCCACCCCTCCTGAACCGACGCAATACGGTTATGTATGTCCACCATCTCCAGCCTGAACTTGCTGCGCGTGAGTTCTCCTTGGGCCAG
>JAKEYF010000668.1:0-21069 GCA_021527775.1 Lactarius sanguifluus | reverse complement strand
ACCACCCGTCCATGAAGTTGAGGCGCTCTTTCTTGAGCGCAAATTTGAGTAGTTGGAGAGCTTCCATCAGGACTGGGCTGATCCGGTTTCGCCTTGCGGTGTCCGTCTCCTTTGATGACGAGAACACACATTCACAAGGAACAGATGTCGCCTGGATGGGGAGGTAGTCCATGGCCATCGTGAAGAGAGTCAGGAACTCTGTCTTGTTGGCATTCCAGAGAGTAAGTTAGTAGCAATAATGTTCGAATGAGAAACGCACCTCCCAGAACCGCAAGATGTCGGTCTGGTCGGAAGTGGTCCCCGCTCCAGTGTAGTTCCGGAATTTGACCTCCACACTAGTTGCTTGAGTTGGTTTCTTGTCGTAAACGGAGTGTTTTATTTTGAAGCGTGTTGAACATGGTTCGTGTGTAGCGACTGGTGCGGGTTGCGCAGGGAGATCGGACGCTGCGGTTGCATCCGCCAATGACCTCTGGTTACGGTACTGGTGCATCTGCATGAGAGGGTTGAGGGGTTGAGATAGCAGGTGCAGTATAGTACTTACAATCTTCAAAATGGTAGCCTTTGAGCATCGGATGTACTCCTCGTCCTAGTGGCTTTTGATCCACAAGAAGCGCATGGAGGGATTGAGGACTGGAGTCAACTTTAAGGTCAGTATCAGAGGTAATAGTTGATCGGTGACTCACACATGGAGATGATGTAGGCTTCTGTGTCGTCCATTTGAATATAATACTTCGTCGCCCATTCCAGACCAATCTCTGTCCAGGACTTGAGGATGGGATGTTGTTCACCGATGTTTTCCCATTCGGCCATGAGCATCTCAAAATTTGAGATAGCATGTAACAAGACCGGCGTCGATTCAGAAGACATGCTCTGCTGACACCTATGAGGGACCTGTTGGTGCAGTGAGCACTGTCCTGAGAAAACGGCTAACTAACCTACCCACAAAACCATCTCCAATCCGTCCAGGACATCCCACTCCGATTCTGACAATGCAAAATGAGAGTGGTCGGGTAAGTCAGTGGCAAAAAAACGGACAATAGCCTAGATATTAAGTTAGTCACTACTGGCCGATTGGTAGGACGAACATACTGGCCGAAGGGTTCTGAGACGATGGATCATATGATAGACAGAGTCCCACCTCATTTTCATGTCTTTCAGAAGTTCTAGTGGTGGAATGTGGATCGGTTGATGGGTGCCATCAGGTTTCTTCTCGGTGAACCATCCTTGCGCGTTCCCGTCTATGATACATTGTTTGAAGGCCAGCTTGCGATTGTCTGAAGAACGGAGGAAATGGATGAGACTCCAAGCACACTTTATGGGGTTGCGTTTGAGGGCTGTAGACCAAGTTCCGAGTTGTGTATCACCCTCATCGTCAAAACGATCAGCGAGTTTGAAGTCATCGACGCCACCTTCAAGGCTGTCGTGATCATTGTGATCATTGACATCGTCATAGTCGGAGTCAGAGTCATCGTAACTCAAAGCCGCGTCTCCCGAACCAGAATCTTTGGGTTTGGAGATAGACGTGATGATACGAGCGGCACACAGGTTGATAATATGGGCGTAGCATCAGACACGGTTATTAAGATGGTGGAAGTCAACTTTTATGGTCATATCCGAGTCGCATTTGACGAGCAGATGTTGCAGATGCTTCATGGCCACGGCGTTGTTTTCGGCGTTGTTGAGTGTGAAGTGACTGACCTAAGGAATAGTAAGCTGAGCAAACAGATATCATAAAAATGATTCACATACCTTGAGCGTAACGCCTGCCCGATCAAGGAGATAGCGGATAGTCCTTGTGATGTTGATGCCTGTATGTTTGTCCTTGAGACGATGAAAACCAATGAGGGCAGCTTTGAGTGTCAGGTGTCCACTTGACTTGTCAAGGGTGATCCAGTGTGAGGTTACTGCCAAGAACGATGCTAAATTTGCATTTGACCAAATATCTGCAGTGAAACTGATACGACCGCAAGAGTGCTATTGACAAAAGTCAACTATAGACATGAAGAACAAGACGCTCAGACTACAGCAAGATCCGATTTCAAGACTTCAAATGACCCCCACCAATGGTTGATGACAGCTTCCCTCATCTTATCATGGCCAGGGATGTCGGCGTCGACAAGTGACTCGCGAAGGACCAGACATAGCTGTCGAAACTCTGGAGTTTCGACAATGTGGATCGACTAGAAGACGTGTGAGAGCATAGGGGGATATGAGGTGATCGAGACTCACATGATCACCCGCAACGATGAAGCGAACGAGATACTCTAAGAAAGTGGCCAGAGAGAATGGCAGAACCTCCAGGCGCACATTACTGGCGTCCTTGGGGATGGACACACCACCTGATTGGGTCAATAGCTTGTATTTCCATTTGAACTTCAAACCTGCTGCGTCGTACTCGGAATGGTGGTTTGTGGTGAGATGGCGGCAGAGGTTGTTGTTCGCGGTGCTTTTCGCATAAAAATAGTTTGGCACATTTTTCGAGGTCTTCTCTTGGGTCTTCTGCTTGTCATTGCCATACTTCAGGCTGTCAATTTGTTAGGAGGTTGTGTTGCGATCAGTGGGGCGGTGCTCACATGCACAACCTGCACACCCTCTGCATGCCCTTGCCAGGATCGGGGGAATTTACTGTTGATAAGTGACCTGTGTGCACTTAGCGGCTCAATGGACACGCAGATAACGGACTGCTTTAGATAAGATATATTGGACTTATGTAGATTAGATTATTATGATCTTTACAATCTCGGACTTTTCTTATCTATGACATCACTGTACAATGACATCATGGACTCCTCTGGACTCCTATTGTATTTCGACCTTGTACTCATTCCCTTTGTTCTATCTTTATTGTGATGTCACTATGATATCATAGTCTAGCCCTTCCTTGTTCTTTGCGCCTTGTTCTCCATTTACACACTCCTTTGTGTCCCTCTGTAGAACAACGCTCCTTGTATTCTGTGACCCTATGTTACTTGTGTTGTACTAGTGTCACGCCTCTGTATAGTATAAGTAGAGTACTCTGTACGCTCTGGCACCACACCAGTTCTCATCTGTTGTGTGCCAGGTATGTCTCCTCTCTTGTAATAACACCAGTTCTCATCTGTTGTGTGCCAGACTCCACATCTGCTTCACTTGCCTGATCACTCTGTTGCTGCTTCCAGTTTACCTTGATATCTCACCACAGTCTCCTTTGTCACTGTGAGTATCACCTCCATGTTTACTGTTCATCAGGTTATGGGCCCTGGTGCCCAAGCCACTCCACTTGGCTGGTCACTGTGTTCCTAGGATCACACACCAGGCTGAGGTCTGTCTGGGGACTCACCCTCCTTGCCCAAGCCACTGTGCCCTGAGGCGTCAGATGCCAGTTGGTGAGGCCCCTCCACTACTATACACTGCCCAGTAGTCCTACTTTCACCCCTACTGTATTCCTAGCCCCTGCGCTATGCGCAAGGAGATTGGATCTGGTAGCCCCTTAATCCATATCCAGGTGTGCATGGCCCACTGGGCTGTGTATTGTGGAGCTTAGCGCCAGCTGTCTCTGGTGCTCCACACTGGGTGCAGGATCTCCTCACCATGGGAGTGTAAAACCTGGTTCAGACTCTGGGGGGTGTTCACCTTATGGTGTTCTGCAACCAGATACCTGCCTTGTAGCGGCAATGGGAAAGGATGCAGTAAAGCCTTCGGGCGATGAGGCAACCAATAGGCCGAGAAGGCTGAGGTAGACAGCCTTGGGCTCTGAAAGAACCATTCCACTATCCCCTCTAGTGCACTCTAGTGAGCCGTGTCTTAGACACATCCTGGCTGGCAGCCGGCTCCTAGTACGCGAAGAGGCTTCCACCCTGGGCATAGCCCTTGTAACACTGGCATGTTAGTGGAGGCAGGACGCGTTAGCGTTCTGGCCTTACAGAATCACAGACAGGAGTAGCTACCCCCCTTCACATGTTGCAACTGTTATGAAGCACTATCGCTGACTGCTCCTCGGCAATAGATAAATCATCCCCATGTCTTCTGCACACTCATCTCGCGCTGCCTCACCCACCAGTGCTGCCACCACTGGTGCGGCTGCAGGCGCCACGGCGGGAGGCTCTGGCCTTCCCCCCATCACATCTGGGTCCACACCCTCCATGCGCCTCTCAAATGCATATGGCACAACCTTCAGCATGCCTGCTGGCATTCGCCTCGATCAGTTTGATGGCTCAAACTGGAACGAGTGGTCTGGGACACTTGAGGCCATCCTCACTCTTCATGAGGCTGAGGATGTGTTCACCTATCGTGCCCCCCCCACTGGAGTCACTCTTGATGAGTGGGAATCAGTCCAATGTCAGGCCAAGGCGTACCTCCGCCTGTATCTTAAACCCGACGTCTACTCCCTTGTTTCCGACCCATATGCCTATCCCACCTTCGCTGCGAAGTGGGACAAACTGAAGGATGTCTATGCTGGTGCTTTGGGCAGCACCACCATATTTAATTTGTGGATCCAGTTAACTCAAGCCCGCCTCGACGACTCCGCACCCATGGCCTCTCAGTTGGCCAAACTTAATGAGCTGCGGGTCAGCCTTTCCAACGCACAGATGGGTGTCACTGACACTCAATTCTGTCTTATTCTTCTCCACGCTCTGCCAGCCTCCTATGAGGTATTGGCATCTACCATCCTCACCAGTGGCGCCCCCACCAAGCTCAAGCACGCTGAAATAATTGCGCGCATAGTTTCGGAGGAGGCGCGCCACTCTGGCCCCTCTGGGTCCTCCCTCAACAAGGCTGCCCCCATTAAGCCAAGCGGCAGCCATAAGAAGAAGGATCATTCCCAATTGACGTGCCACTACTGTAACAAAAAGGGGCACATCAAGCCTGATTGCAGGCAGAGGAAAAAGGATGAGGCTGCGGGGAAGGCAAAGGACACTGGCAACAAGGCTGCCAACTCTCATGTATTAGTACCAACCACCGCCTCTGTTAAGGAGGTCGATGACGAGCCCGCCATTAACTGGGCGGACAATGCAGTTGGTGTTGCCTTGTATGCTGCCTCGTGTGTGCGTTGGATGATGGACAGTGGTGCCACACACCACATCACACCACATCGGTCTGACTTCAAAGACTACACCCCATGCAAAGGCGCTGTGTGCCTGGGTGATAAGTCCACAATCGACCAAGTTGGTGTAGGCTCCGTCGTCTTCACTACGAGCCAGGGCATTCCAATCACCCTCAGTAATGTGCTACACCTTCCACAGGTGAAAACACGCTTCTTGTCGACGCGTGCCTTAGCACAAAAGGGTGCGGAAGTGGCCTTTGACAGTGGCTCATTTAAAATATCTGTCAGAAAAAGCTGTGTAGCTGTTGGCTACTTGGAGGACAACCTCTACTGGTTGGACGCTTCAAGCATTGGCCTAAATGCTCACGTCAAAAGTGCTGCCACCACTCTTGATATCTGGCATCAGCGCATGGGACACCTCTCCTCTGCTGCTCTTAAGTCATACGGTCCCTCTGCCACTACTGGCATGGACATTGACAGCTCTACCACGCATACTGCTGTGTGTCGTGGGTGCGAGTTGGGTAAATCCACTCATCGACCTTTCTCTGCATCCTCCACCAAAAGGACAACCCGTATATTTGAGATTGTACACAGTGACCTAGCCGGTCCAATGCAAACTCAGTCCCTGCAAGGCTCCACGTACACCGCCACCTTCATAGACGACCACTCCAAGCATGCAGTGGTGTACTTTATTAAGTCGAAGGATCAGTTTGTGAAGGCGCTGCAGATGTATTTGGCCTGGGGTGAAACCCAGATGTCCCATAAACTGTGCGCACTCCACTCTGACCGTGGAGGCGAGTACATGGCGAGCCAAGTACAGGACATTCTCAAGCAGAGGGGGATAGAGCATCACCTTACGATGCCAGGTTCACCACAATCGAACGGGAAAGCCGAGCGGTTTAACCGCACCATTACGGATAAGGCAATGGCCATGCTTCACACAGCTGGCATGTCTAAAGGCTTCTGGGAGCATGCTATGAGCACTGCGGTACATATCTATAACCGCTCTCCCACCCGTACACTCAAGTGGCGCACACCCTATGAACTCTGGTACTCTGGCAAAGTACCAGATGTCTCTCATTTACGCGTCTTTGGATGCAAAGGGTACATGCACATACCCGCTGATAAGCGTCGCAAATTGGATGCGAAGGCCATTGAGGTCACGCTTATTGGGTTTGAGCCCGAATCTAAGGGCTATAAGCTCTGGGACCGCCAAACCCACTCTGTCCGTTTGTCCAGGGATGTGACATTTGACGAGAGCAGCTTCCCGTCCCTACAGGGTGCTGAGACACACCCAACACCTACGCAAGTGGCCTCACCGCCACCACCTGTATCAGTGATTGCTGTACCTAGCACGTCGGCGTTACCACCACAGCGAGCACCCTCCCCTGCACACTCTAACAGTAGTGAGGAGGAGGATGTTGAAGACCTTCTAGACCCAAAACCAGAGCGCCCCCACACGCCACCACCACCTGCACCACCATCTCTCCCTGTTACACCTAAACGTGAGCAGCCCACTCCCACTTCGCCACCGCCGCGTCAAGGCGCAACGCGCATTATGCGCCATGTCCCTCCTCCCTCTCCAGATATGCCTGGAGGCTTTGAGGATCGCGCACAGCGTAGTCAGCTGTTGCGTGAAATGGACAATGCGCCCAGACGCTCTGCCCGTGCACCTGTGCCCAACCCCCGCTACTTCACGGCGGATAACACGGCCATGCGCGGCAGACGGCTGGGATATGCGGAGCTGTTAGCTGCAGCTTACATAGGTAGAGATCCTGCATCCTATGCAGAGGCCATGCGGTCTGTGGATGCAGATGAGTGGACAACGGCGTGCCAGTATGAAATGGATGCGCTCGCCAAGAATGGCACATGGGAGTTAGTGGATCTCCCGCCTAATCGCAAGGCAGTAAAATCCAAATGGGTCTTTAAGCTCAAGGCGGATGGCCGCTACAGAGCTCGCTTGGTGGCTAAGGGGTTTACGCAAATCCCTGGCATAGATTTTGATGAAACCTTCTCTCCTGTCACACGATTCGAGTCGCTGAGATTACTTCTGGCGTTGGCCGCGCTGGAGGACTGGCACATCCATCAGATGGATGTCAAGTCTGCGTTCCTCAATGGCGTGCTTGACGAGGAGATTTACATGGAGCAACCACAAGGGTTCATC
Organism: Lactarius sanguifluus; assembly: GCA_021527775.1. Lineage (NCBI taxonomy): Eukaryota > Fungi > Basidiomycota > Agaricomycetes > Russulales > Russulaceae > Lactarius > Lactarius sanguifluus. Next base: position 13,882 of record JAKEYF010000668.1, on the reverse strand, counting down.
ACCACTGGTTCAGAGACGAAGGTGTGTCGCCTAGTCAAGGCGATATATGGTCTCAAACAAGCCTCCCGTGCATGGAACTTGCAATTCCATGGAGTGCTACTTGCACTCGGCTTTAAGCGGACGTTTGCTGATGCTGGCGTATATGTGTTGCCTCAACGAGAGGGGGATGGACCACTCTTCGTTATCGTTTACGTTGACGACATCACTATACTGGGTGCCTCTTTGGAGAGGATTAAGCGTCTTAAGTCAGATCTTTCTAAGCGCTATGAGATGACAGATCTCAGGGAGATAGAGTCATATCTTGGTATGCGCATTGTGCGCAACCGCTCCCTCAGACGCATCGAAATAGACCAGTCTGGCTATGTCAAGGATGTCCTTGAATGCTTTGGCATGTCTGATGCCACTCCACACTCCACACCCTTGCCCACTGGTGCTGACGAGCACCTTCATAAATATACGGGTCAGGCTACTGCCTCTGACATTACACACTACCAGTCACTCATTGGTAGTCTGCTGTACATTCAGATTGGTACTAGACCGGACATTTCCTTCGCTGTGTCACGTTTGGCGCAGTACGCAGCGAACCCTTCCCCCCAACATCTGCGGCTTGCGCAATATGTTCTGGCTTACCTAGTAGGCACTGTGGGCATGCATATAGTCTACGATGGCGCCAGTGGAGACGGCCTTCACGGCTACTCTGATTCTTCCCTGGGTGACCAGGTTGATGATAGACACTCCACTTCGGGTTATGTGTTCCTATTAGCCAATGGTGCAATAAGCTGGTCTTCGCGAAAGCAAAAGACAGTGGCCCAAAACACTACAGAGGCGGAATACATGGCCATGACCGATGCGGCCAACCAAGCCGCTTGGTATCAGAGCTTCCTTACGGAACTCGGGTACGAGGTCGACGACCCCATCCCATTGCATGGTGACAATAAGGGTGCCATTGATTTGGCCTTGAACCCTGTCACTGGGAGGCAATCAAAGCACATTGCCATTAGACATCATGTCATTAGGGAGTACATCGAAAAGAGGACCATCACTCTTATTAGAACCCCTACTCTGGAAATGGTCGCAGATGGCTTTACCAAGTCACTCGCGTGCACCCTGCTCCAACAACACAACGTTGACATGGGTTTGTGCTAATCCTAGATTGCTGATCATGGGGAGATGTTGATAAGTGACCTGTGCGCACTTAGCGGCTCAATGGACACGCAGATAACGGACTGCTTTAGATAAGATATATTGGACTTATGTAGATTAGATTATTATGATCTTTACAATCTCGGACTTTTCTTATCTATGACATCACTGTACAATGACATCATGGACTCCTCTGGACTCCTATTGTATTTCGACCTTGTACTCATTCCCTTTGTTCTATCTTTATTGTGATGTCACTATGATATCATAGTCTAGCCCTTCCTTGTTCTTTGCGCCTTGTTCTCCATTTACACACTCCTTTGTGTCCCTCTGTAGAACAACGCTCCTTGTATTCTGTGACCCTATGTTACTTGTGTTGTACTAGTGTCACGCCTCTGTATAGTATAAGTAGAGTACTCTGTACGCTCTGGCACCACACCAGTTCTCATCTGTTGTGTGCCAGACTCCACATCTGCTTCACTTGCCTGATCACTCTGTTGCTGCTTCCAGTTTACCTTGATATCTCACCACAGTCTCCTTTGTCACTGTGAGTATCACCTCCATGTTTACTGTTCATCATTTACATCAGTGAAAAAATGGGCAATATCGAGGGCTGCCTTAGAGGTTGTCTTAGCAACGACCGGTCGAGCGTCAGTGGCTAGCGCCAGAGGAGGAGACATAGATTGGTCGGGTGTATTGCCCACGTCTTCCGCATCTTGCAAGCTAAATTCTTCATCACTGGAAACTACGCCAAGTTGGCTAGTGGCGGCCTAGTTTGATTGGTAAGTCTCAGGGTGTGGAGAGGGCTCGAGGACTCACTTTTCGGGTTCGAGTATGTCAGGTCATGAGCAGAGGGTGGACAGGGAGAAAACAAGGGGATTTGGGCTTTAAATGTGAGAGTCGGCACATGCACACACTGATGGGTCCTGGTAAATTATGTCCACGATATCTTAGGGTGGTCACTGGTGGTGGGGTATTCAAACCCCACTGGTGCACATATGAATCCACCCTCGATTCATCATCGTATGATCTGTGGGATTTACATTTCGCTTGCCACACGTTCTGGGCATGGTAGGTAGCTCCACTAATCTGAATGGAGTGTTTTACAGTCAGCACGGCTCAATTTTACGAGGCGTTGACGAGGCATATCTGTAATTACCATCATCGTTACCCTATTAATCATGAAGTGTTTCGTTCCAACCATACAACAGGCTAGCGTGACTGACAGAAAACATGTGATAATCCAAGCGTGATCGGTGTATGCACATGATGGGGAGACGTCACTGAACATGTCACGAACCTATAAAGTTGGTTCGCGACTCAGGCATCTAAGACCGGTCCGCGCTGGCCTGGTCTTATGTAATCACCTTCCTAAAGGGGAAATCCGGATTCGGAGTTTGAATTTCGTACTCCGACGATCACATGATGTGTCACATGATCTCCCATCGTTTATCAAGTCACCTGACGACTGAGAGTCGTACCATCCCCTGGATTATTCTGATTGGACTGCGGAACAGTCAAACCATCATGACGTCATCAACTGCGGAGCAGTCATACCACTCCTGTGATTATTCCTATTGGACTGCGGAGCAGTCATCTCTATGACGTGATCGACTGCGGTGCAGTCACACATATTATCGCCATTGGACACTATTATTAGATGTCTCTTGAATGTTCCATTGCGCAGCAAAGCGCAGTATTCCGCAGCACCCGTGGGCGGCCCTAAGCTTGCCCTAAAGTTATGCACAGACCATGTCCCTAGGTATATAAGCTAGCGTGTTACAACGGACAGTCCCTCAGACTGTCCACTTGTCTTAATCCACTTGTTTACACTCTCCGCCTGCCTCTTCCTCCCCTTCGCGCACAGTGCCCCTTCAGCTACTTGACTGTGGTTCAAGTACTAAGCGCCACTATCCCTTGCAAGTCTGCAAGTTCTGTCTGTTGAGCCAAGCGTCCTCATCACAGTTGTCCTGTGCTACGCCTCGAGTTCTCCACCACCCCCGGTCTTCTGCTTCCCCGTCGTGCCTCTACTGTCGAGTGACAGTGAGTCATCACACTTGGACAGTCTAACACAATTAGACCTGACCCTGGGTGTTCCCTTTAGTGTCCGACTACGACTACGACTTCTCGCAGTTCGGTCATTGGGACGGAGATTCTGCCTCGTACTACGAGGAATACGATCACTACACCCCTCCCGGCCCCTCTCGACAATCCTCTCAACCTCGTCGTCTCCCATCGCCCCTCACTCCCCTCGCATCCCCCTCTGCCTTTGTACAAGAGTTCGTACAAGGCTCGTCTACCTCTGGTACTCAGTACGAGTACACCCTCACCGACATCCACAGTGAGCTCCCCTCTGGGCTTCCATCGCCCATCTCTCGCCCCACTACTCCCCGCCCTACCACCCCTCTTGAATATGAAGGAGAAGCCTTCCCACCCTTATTTGACATTTGGACACAAGTAGCAGTCCGTTCCGTCCCCCTCCGAGAGCCCACACCAGAGTTGGTGTACCCCGACCCCCCTTTCGAGCCTACCCCATCACCGCGCCCCATCAGCGCCCCCCCTCGTATTCCATCACCCCCTCCTCATAACCAGTCTCAAACATCCACTCCCCCTCGCGTCCTGACCCCCGACTCCCCCATCAACTACGAACGCGTAGCCGAACAGTGCCCCGTCGACTCTACCGCCACCGACCTCCCATCTGAGTGGGAAAACATCCTCCCCGCCTCCTTCTTCCAACCCCCCTCGTGTATAAACAGCCCAGAAGAACACCCCCACCTATACACCGCTGTTTACTCTGCTGAAGGAGAGTTGTGGTGGCCTGCCTCGGTTACTGTCCGAGAACATTTCTCACGTATTCCCCTTGCGCCTGCCCTTGCTCAGGCCTTCCCTGTGTTCCCATCCGTCACCCCCTTTCACATCCCACCTCCTCACCTGTACACCATCTTCCCCCGCCTCATCGATCCCGCCAACGCCACCGGCTTCCCTCCCCTTTACATCTGCTCCAAGGCGATCTTGGACCTCCCCTCTGCTAACCTCCCACTTGGTAGTGTGAGGTACGACTTCCGAGAAGGCATCCGGCAAGCCTTCTCCCCCCTCAGCAATATACTCCGAGCAGGGTATATTGATTCATTGGTAACGCTAGAAGTGCAGGACTTTTTGGACAGCCGTGTTGTTACTACTTACGGACATTTACGTTTCACTTTTGACGGACAGGTGTTTGCCCTTTATCAGGGATATTTCTTTGAGGATCTTATTCAATCCAACCCTCTCCTCTTGTCTCATTGTCTTACTCCTCGCGTCCCGGCCGATCCTTTCGCCTTTGTCCCAGCTATTCCCGACTCTACCCCACTATAGTTCAATAGTGGTATAAAAAGTTTTCGTTGCCTTGCCCCTTGAATCGAGTGATTCAAAAACAACGCAACTAGTAAGTAATTCCTTTATCCTGGTTATAGGACTGTAAACCAAGCGGTTTAAGTGCCTCCACCCCATCCTGGCACATTCCCCCTAACTGAGGCGCAACACGTTGCGAGGGCATGTGCTCAGTTTGACACCCATCGAGACCGACAAGTCCGTCGGTACTATCCATCCACCTCCTACTACGACATCTCCGAGTCATCCCACATTGACTCCTGGGTGGACCCACCCCTAGTACTAAAGAACTTGGTCAACCTCTTCGAGTTTGGCGAGACTTGGGACACCTACGCCTTCAACGATTTTCAAGATGATCTTTCAGCTGTGGTTGACACCTGTAACGACCAGCTCCTGTTCTGGCACCTTTCTGACCGCACCCCCAAGCAACTCATCCTTTGGACAAAAAGTGACTATCTTTGGTTCAATCACATCCCCCCTCGACGCGACTACCTTATCCGACAACTCCAAGCCGGCAACTCGGTCCGGTACCTTGACCGATTCTGCCTTTCTTACGAAGAAATTGAGATTACCTTCTACGAAATCCGAGTAGTGGATAGAGAAGGCCCCCCTGCCTTGGTTATCACCGAAGGAACTGAGTTGACGTATTCCTGGGAACGAGCTACCTGGGAAACAACTCTGAACAACCCGGACCATAATCTAGTCAACCCCCGTGTCTATCACCAACCCCCCACCGATCCCAACGACCCTGAACTAGTAGAGCTCCTCACAGCAAGAAGAACAAATCCTTTGAGCCTACTAGCCCACCTATCCCTCCCCGCAAGTAGCCCGGAAACAGAAGAAACCAACAATTCAAGTAACAGCGGTTGGGGAGAAGAACCCAATGTTGGCCCGTGTTGGTGCACTCAAGAGGTGTGCATCTGTGGCTATAGACCTGAGACTCCCCCTACACCGGAAGGCGTAGTACTGTGGTCCCCTGGAGTTAACTACCTACCCTTTAGAGAAAGCGTAGTGGAGTTATAACAGTTTTTGACGCAGTGTGCTTTCGAGAAAAAGTACTAAGTCGCAAAAATATCCGAACACTTTACGAGTGTAAAGTTGGTACCCTGGAACCCATTGATAATTGGGCTATCACCCTGGCATTCCATCATGAGACATAACAACAACCCTACCCCTGCTTCTTAGCAAGACGTTCCACGCCTTCCCCAACACCCCCGAGTAACGATTAAGACTCACTCCTTAGTCACCCAAACAAGGCTATCTCAATGGACACTGATATGAGACTATCATCCCCGCCTGTCACGGCGCAGCCGGGACGGAGCCTATGCGAAGACCCAAAGTACGCGCAAGACGATCCGCGATGGGACAGAGAAGTCCGCGGAGCCACAGCAGTGCTCGAATGCCTGCTCGAAAGCTGGGAGAAAGCACCACGCGCAGAAGATCACGTGCGAGTGGGACATGCGGTGAGCACACGTGACCCTTACCCGCCATCACGTGACTATCAGGAGGCGTGGGATTAGGTCCGAGTTATTGGCCGTCACGTGACCCCTGGCATGTGACCTGCCTCGAACGGTCCGGAAGAGCCTAGATGAGCTTGTGCCTAGGTTGAGGCTAGAATGTGAGTCCGGATGAGCTTGAGCCCGGACACGGTCTGGATTGATGATGCATGGTGTGTTATCTCTGACTCATACCAAGAGGGCCTTACGCCATTGGTGGATTTCGATGTGGATGACTGATGCGAATCGAGGGCCTTGTGCCATTGGATAGGTGTATTAGGGTTTCGGATTCGGGCTGAGCTTGAAAGCTCCCCCTTGTAGTATAAGTAGAGGGCTTTGGACGCGTTATAGTCCTTAGCTTTGATATCTTGTGTAATACCTTCCCCTTCGCCGGAGTTGGTCTTAGGGCACAGAGTGTATAAAGCATTGATCCCTCATTGTCTCGTCCCCTCCTTTGTCCTCTTTGCTAGTGTGCTGGAGTTATCGCCACTAAGCGTTCCGCTATAAGTCGTGCTTAGTCATCGCCGACTTCTTTCCCTTATCATTCTCGACGTTATCTTGATCCTTGTGCACGACCGAGCCACTTGGACGCAGCGAACCGGCAACGGCCACGTGTTAGGCAGCAGACGTCCGGAAGGAACGTAACACCGCCTCTCCCGATTGAGGACCACGACTTCCAAGCAACCCTGACTTCCTTCGATCCAAGCGTTACCCCCCAGCCATACTCCCAGCAACAAACACTATGGCGGTGATCCTGGTACACACCCCAAAGATGGGTACCCGACTTCCCAAAGCCCAACCCCGACAATCCCTGATGAACTGGTAGACAAAGCCAGAGAGCCTCACCATGAAACATTCCCCTCGAGTAATCCTCTTTCACGTTTCAAGATGAAACAAGACTCCCGACTTCGACGAAAGCTTTGCCTATACTGTGGAAACGAAGGCCACATCCGCCAAAATTGCAAGCTAAAAAGAGGAATCCTGATCGAAGATGATAACGTTAATAACAACGTTTCTTCACTCCGACCCGAGCAATTCCAAAGGAAATTTACCAAGGTGGAAAAAGACCACCGGCTCCAGGACAAACTCTGCCTGTACTGTGGAAACAAAGGCCACATCCTCCAGGAATGCAAGTTCAAGAGAGGCATTCTAATTGAAGACGATAGCAATAAAGACGCTTCTTCAACCCAATCCGCGCAATTCCAAGAGATCCCGATTGAAGACGATAATGTTAAAGTCAACACTTCTTCATTCCAATCCGAGCAACCCTGAGGAAAGCTTACCAAAGCGGAATGTGACCGCCGGTTTCAAGAACAGCTTTGCCTATACTGTGGCAATCCAGGCCACATCCTCTGAGAATGCAAGCTAAAGACACAAAGCATGAGGGCCAGAGGTGGCCACCCTTCCCACAACAAAGATGGAGTGCAAGGCACTTTTGTTGAAGAAACCCTGGATCAAGAAAACACACCCGAGAACCTTCCAGCTCAGATAGGAGCTTTCCATTTTGAGGATTGCAAACGACTTGCAATCAACCACGCCAGCATTGGCCAATCCAACAACGAAGAAGTGTGAAACACTGTTGCTGAGGAATGCAATCAGGAGGATGACCCTGCTGATTTCTGGACTTCGAGTGAAGCCAGGTATCGAGAGATACTTCCGTATTCCCCGGACGCGGGTCCGCGGTCGCTCTAATCCCAAAAACTACAAAGATAAAGTAGTCAACGTCCACTCAAGAGGAAGAACCTCTTGCCTTCGGCGTTTCCAGTGAAAACCCATTCCACGCAACACCCAAAAAGGAAGAACCTTTGGCCTCCGTTGACCCCCCAAGTGCAACACCCCCAGAACCAAGAACCACATAATCCATGAATCATCCGACTTTGAGCAAGTCAAGTATTGTGTAATACTTTCGCCAGCAGAGGAAGCACCTACTGCTATGAAGACAACCACCCAAGCGGATGACCCCCTTGGCCTCGACGACCTACAAGAGAAACCTGATCCTATCAACCACTCAAGAGGACGACCCCCTTGACTTCAACGACCCCCAGTGGAAGGCCAAGCAACCAATCAAGAGGACGACCCTCTTGACTTCGACGATCCCAGAACCAGCCCGACCCTCATAAGGATGACCCTTTTGACCTCGACAACCCCTAGTGAAGGCCTATCTCCAAAAAACCACAAGAAAAATCCCAACTTTGAGCAAGTCAAGTACTACGCCAACAGAGGAAGCACCTACTGTTATGAAGACATCGAACCAAGAACTCCATCGACTCCCAGTGAAGGCCTATTTCTGAGAACCACAAGAGAAACCCGACTTGAGCAAGTCAAGTATGGAGCAAACTTTCGCCAGCAGAGGAAGCACCTACTGCTATGAAGACACCTACCATCCCAAGTAATCACCCAAGCGGATGACCCCCTTGGCCTCGACGACCTACAAGAGAAACCTGATCCAAGTAACTACTGAAAGGAACGACCCCTTTAACGTCCCCTAGTGTAACCACCCAAGAGAATGACCCTCTTGACCTCGCCGACTCCCAGTCAGACTTCGACGACCCCTAGTGATGGCCTACTTCCAAGGACTACAACAAAATGCAGAAACCATTCAAAAGGATGACCCTTTTGACTTTAACGACTCCTAGTGATGGCCTACTTCCGAGAACTACCAAGAGAACATAGTGACCACCCAAGAGGAAGAACCTCTTAACTCCAACAAGTCCGACTTTTGGCAAAAGTCAAGTATTGAGCAATACTTTCGCCAGCAGAACGAGCACCTGCTATTACAAGATCCAAGCACACCAACGAGGAAGAACCTCTAGAATTCCAAGAACTACAAGAACCACGTAGTAACATGACTAATCAAGAGGAAGCACCATTGATTACCCAGCTTTGAGCAAGCTAAAGTATGGAACATACTTCGACCCCAAATGGAGGAAGCACCTACCATTTCCCGACGAATTCCCTAATCAGGAGGAAGCACCACTGATTACCCAGCTTTAACGACAAGCCAAAGTATTGAGAATACTTCGCTCCCTTCCACCGAGCACTATTGAATGGAAGATTGAACGCCAGCTGCGCTGAATGCGGCATTCCAGTACTAGAGAACTCAGCGATGAGCTTGTGCCAGTAGAGACGATATAGGCACGTGCCTTCCTATCGCACTCAGGGTGACACTAGTATGGAAGCGATCTGGCAAGAGATATTAGTGCAGAGCATCATTCCAATGATGGGTTCGCATGTGCGAATGGCTTGACCATTCAATTTCTAGATAAACGAACGATTGCCCAACAAGATGGGCTTGGTCAAGTTCACCACGATCCAAAAAGAACGGATCAGTACCTGAAGAAAGCCGGCAAAGGACTTTCGCATTCCACTAAAGATGTGGATCCTGACTGCTAAAGATGCAGAACTCCCCCTCGAGCACCTGGACAAGCCGATGAAGCTTCAACCCTCACCGCTAAAGATGCGGCCCCCTCACTTTCACTTTGCACCAACTGCTAAAGATGCAGTCTTCCTGTGTTCCACCTCGCGCCACTGCTACAGTTGCAGTTCCCCCGACCCCAACTTCGCAATGCAATCTTCTATCAAGCGTCCCTTCCCGAGCTACCCGACACCCTGGAAAAGCTAAAGATGCTTCAACCCTACCTGCTAACGACACAGTACCTCCTTCAACGAACCCTGGACAAGCTAAAGATGCTTCAACTCTGCCTGCTGATGATGCAGTACCTCCCTCAACGTACCATGGACAAGCTAAAGATGCTTCAACTCTGCCTGCTGACAACGCAGTACCTCCTTCGAGGAACCCTGGAAAAAGCTAAAGATGCTTCAACCCTGCCTGCTAACGATGCAGTGCCTCCTTCAATGAACCCTGGAAAAAGCTAAAGATGCTTCAACCCTGTCTGCCGACAATACAGTACCTCCTTCTACGAACCCTGGACAAGCTAAAGACGCTTCAATCCTGATCCGCAAGAGATTGCAAGAGTTCCTCCCCGAGTACCCCGAAAACTACCAACACTTCACATAGCCCTGCTCACAAGAACAGCCCCCACTCCGCAAGACGTGCTGATTCCATGACAACCTGAACAAGCTAAAAAGACACTACAAACCTAATCCACAAGAGATTGCAAGAGTTCCCCCCCGAGTACATCGAAAACCTGCCAACACTCCACACAGCCCTGCTGACAAGAGCAGCCCCACTCTGCAAGACGTGCTGGCCCCATGACAACCTGAACGAGCTAAAGATGCTTCACCCCGGCCTATCAGAAAACGTCGAATCATCCTAAACCACCTGAACCTGGCAAAATTCCCCTTCCGCAAAAAGTGCCGCTCCCTTCCCATGTTCTGCACGTAGTGCAGTCTCCATTCTGCAAGCCGTGCCGCCCCCATATTCCTACACACCTGTTGCACCCTGCTCCCTTCACGGAATTTTTTTTTCCGGTCCCATGCCGGCCTCCTATCCATCATCTTCATCCACAACTCCATCGAAATCCATGTTGCTGTCCGGGCGTCCAGGCCTTAAAAAGGGGATAGCGAATGAAGATGGAAAATGAGCGCTCCTGAATACAGATATTTCAAGCCAATATCATACAAAAAAAAGTGTAGAAGACACTTCCCTGCGACAACTAAGTAATCCCCAAAGTAAAGAAGACACTTCCCCGAGACAACCTGAACACCCAAGTGTAGAAGACACTTCCCTGCGGCAACCTGATCCCCAAGTGTAGAAGACACTTCCCCGAGGCAACCTGAACACCCAAGTGTAGAAGACACTTCCCCGAGACAACCTGAATCCCAAGTGCAAAAAGACACTTCCCAACTATTGCAACAACGAACCCAAGATACGCAGACATATGACAGAGAAAGTCAGTATGGCGTCCCACACCCGAGTACCCCAGCAACGTCCTCCCTTGTGACAACAAATCCAAGATATGCAGACATATGACAAGAGAAGTCAGTATGGCATTCCAACACCCGAGTACCCCGACAGACCACTTCCCCGTGACACATCCAACACACACAGACATATGACAAGAGAAGTCAGTATGGCGGTTCACATACGAGTACCCTGGCAACCCACACTCGAGACACCACGATCAATACTTAAACTCCTACCCTGACTAAGCCAAAAGTAACGACAAAATTCATGCAAATTCCAAGTCACAAGTACCACCCCGAGAATTCAAAAGTCTGGAGACTTAGCCCGGTTGGAAAGAACCAACATCTACACTATGCGTCCCAAGCTCAAACCTGCCCCACAATGCCATGACATGGCATACACATCCAGTCTTCCACAAAAACCCTGATTCCCCATATCATACAAATGATATCCACAAATCCAACTTCACCCGACCACCTCCTGAGATCGTCCAAAAAAGAAGACAAACGTTATGAAGTTGAAGCGGTCTTGAAACCCAAAGTATCACCCAACAAGAAAGGGATACTACATCCGATCAAGTGGAAGGGATATCCGATTCCAAGAAACCCTGGCTCCCATCATCCCAAAAGACGCACTCCCAAGACCTGGTCTTAAAACGTCCCACAAAAACCACCCCAGCGCCCCTAAAAAACCAAGAAAAGTCAACCAGTGCTGTCGGTGCAGCATGGCGTTAAAAAGGGGATACTGTCACGAACCTATAAAGTTGGTTCACAACTCAGGTGTCTAAGACCGGTCCGCGCCAGCCCGGTCTTATGTAATCACCTTCCTAAAGGGGAAATCCGGATTCGGAGTTTGAATTTCGTACTCCGACAATCACGTGATGTGTCACATGATCTCCCATCGTTTATCAAGTCACCTGACAACTGAGAGTCGTACCATCCCCTGGATTATTCTGATTGGACTGCGGAACAGTCAAACCATCATGACGTCATCAACTGCAGAGCAGTCGTACCACTCCTGTGATTATTCCTATTGGACTGCGGAGCAGTCATCTCTATGACATGATCGACTGTGGTGCAGTCACATGTATTATCGCCATTGGACACTATTATTAGATGTCTCTTGAATGTTCCATTGCGCAGCAAAGTGCAGCAAAGTGCAGCAAAGTGCAGCAAAGTGCAGCAAAGTGCAGCAAAGCGCAGCAAAGTGCAGCAAAAGTGCAGCAAAGCGCAGCAAAGTGCAGCAAAGTGCAGCAAAGCGCAGCAAAGTGCAGCAAAGTGCAGCAAAGCGCAGCAAAGCGCAGCAAAGTGCAGCAAAGCGCAGCAAAGCGCAGCAAAGCGCAGCAAAGCGCAGCAAAGCGCAGCAAAGCGCAGCAAGCGCAGCAAAGCGCAGCAAAGCGCAGCAAAGCGCAGCAAAGCGCAGCAAGCGCAGCAAAGCGCAGCAAAGCGCAGCAAAGCGCAGCAAAGCGCAGCACGCAGCAAAGCGCAGCAAAGCGCAGCAAAGCGCAGCAAAGCGCAGCAAAGCGCAGCAAAGCGCAGCAAAGCGCAGCAAAGCGCAGCAAAGCGCAGCAAAGCGCAGCAAAGCGCAGCAAAGCGCAGCAAAGCGCAGCAAAGCGCAGCAAAGCGCAGCAAAGCGCAGCAAAGCGCAGCAAAGCGCAGCAAAGCGCAGCAAAGCGCAGCAAAGCGCAGCAAAGCGCAGCAAAGCGCAGCAAAGCGCAGCAAAGCGCAGCAAAGCGCAGCAAAGCGCAGCAAAGCGCAGCAAAGCGCAGCAAAGCGCAGCAAAGCGCAGCAAAGCGCAGCAAAGCGCAGCAAAGCGCAGCAAGCGCAGCAAGCGCAGCAAAGCGCAGCAAAGCGCAGCAAAGCGCAGCAAAGCGCAGCAAAGCGCAGCAAAGCGCAGCAAAGCGCAGCAAAGCGCAGCAAAGCGCAGCAAAGCGCAGCAAAGCGCAGCAAAGCGCAGCATTCCGCAGCACCCGTGGGTGGCCCTAAGCCTGCCCTAAAGTTACGCACAGACCATGTCCCTAGGTATATAAGCTAGCGTGTTACAACGGACAGTCCCTCAGACTGTCCACTTGTCTTAATCCACTTGTTTACACTCTCCGCCTGCCTCTTCCTCCCCTTCGCACACAGTGCCCCTTCAGCTACTTGACTGCGGTTCAAGTACTAAGCGCCACTATCCCTTGCAAGTCTGCAAGTTCTGTCTGTTGAGCCAAGCGTCCTCATCACAGTTGTCCTGTGCTACGCCTCGAGTTCTCCACCACCCCCGGTCTTCTGCTTCCCCGTCGTGCCTCTACTGTCGAGTGACAGTGAGTCATCACAGAACATATGTCAAAAAGTGGCCCACGGGCATCCATTCTATCAACCCTTCAGCAACACTTCTGTATGCTTGATGACCATCGGTGTGAGTTACAGAGCAGCTTGAGGGCACCGGCTGGCATCCTCATGGAAGTCGCAAATGATGTCAGTCTTCTGAAGAAGCAAACAAACTGGCACGTTGTGGAGAGGAGTCGTAAGAGGGCGGAGACCGGCGATGTAGTGACATGTTCTGCAATGGTTTTGAGGGTGAGAAGCAAAAAGGAGAGAGCGTGACACAACGAATGAAGTCGGCCATCCCAAGGAAGCTAGGACGGGGCCAGTCAGTATTCCAAAATGGAGAAATGGCAGGTGGGCATACACGAATTGAGGCATGGAAACCCAATGACAACACAGTATGCCAATTGAGGGCGATGGACTTCTCATGGAAAGAGTGGAGGGGCTGTTGGGCGTCGTCTAGGATGGATATGTCATCTTTGATGGGAACGAGGCGGCATATCTGTATAAATGTGGATGTTAGTTATGAGTCAACGAGCTGTGACAATGGCGAAAAAAATACTCACTGTGCGGGTAAGATCGTTGTCCAATTCCTTGACGATGGAGGCAAAAGTGTGGCTGCAGGACCAGTGCATTGCCAGTCTGTCCCGACCCGAGGTGAGTGTAAGAGGATGCAAAACCCGTCTGGATGTGTGAGGGTA
>JAKEYF010000667.1:0-21138 GCA_021527775.1 Lactarius sanguifluus | reverse complement strand
TTTTCTTGGTCATGCAGAACGGGTGCATGGTGGCCGACTCTTTGGCACCAGTTGCACACGTCTCGTTCGTGGTTTCCATCCTTCTTCGAGTGTTCTGTTGACCCGCACCCATAACACTTCCCCTTCATCCACGTCTGGTATTCAGCTCTTGTTTTTAAGATATCGGCCTGTCCCGGTTTCTTGCCTTGCTGACGCGTGGCGTCTACTTGCATGGCATTGGGGTTGGCCGATGTAGGTGTGATTCGGGAGCTTTCGCCCCCCTTCTCTGCTTTCCTGGCCCGCATACGTTGATCGATGTCTTGCGAGGCCTTTCGCAGGTCTTGGTAGTTTAGAGCTATTTTCCCCGTGAATGCGAGGATGTCCTTGATTTCCTCTGAGAGGCCATCATAGAACCGGGTGCATAGGTCTTCTTCAGACCACTTCATCTGTCCGGCGTACTGGTCGAACAGGGATATATACTGGGTCACCTCCTTGTGACCTTGTTTTGTCTTTTTGAGCGCTTCTCGCGCTAAGTCTGTGGTGTCCCGCGGACTAAACCTGAGGTTAAAAGCCTTGATGAAACTGGCAAAGGTTCCGCCAAATGGCGATCCACCTTGGTTTGCCTCTTCCAGATATGGAAGGGCTCAGGTTTTTGCGTCCCCTTCCATAAGGTTGAGGGCGGCCGCAGTCCATCGACCTTCGTCAATGTACCACCTTTTGTCTGCATCGTTCCATGTGTTCATTGCGTCCCCTACAGAGCCGGCCCAGTTATGGTAAGCGGCAAGGAAATGACGGGCTTCTGTAGAGTCGCCTTTCCCGTCCCAAGGCTTTGGGCGGGCCACTATGTCCTTCTTATTACCATTTGAGTGGGGCCGGGCGGCGTGAGACGCGCCGACTGCCTGCGTGAGATCTTTGACCTCCTGGGCTATGACACCCATGGCCAAACTTAGTTGATGTATGAGGTCCAGGCAGTCCTGGACTGTGGGAGGAGCAGGTGCAGAACCTGAGGCGGCTGCGGATGTGGATGCTGTGGGGTTGGCCATTGCGTCTAGTTGGGCCTGTCTCTCTTTTCTCTCTGCGTCTTCTTGTGCCTTTCGATAATTCTCTAGGAGAACTAGCTGTTCGTCAGGCGAGATGTCGTCCCAATCTACTACTGAAGAAGTGAAGACTTTTTCACTCTTCGTGAGGGGAGGGAGCGCGAATTTGGAGTGAGCTCCGCGAGGATACTGGGCTTGAGCCTGCTTGGCCTTCTGCCAACCGCTGGGAGCCACTGTGAGGTGGTGAAGGAGAGGGAGGGGGAGAGAGGCATGGGACTAGGTCTGCTGCAAATGCGACCAGCTGGGGACGGTATAACCCGTGCCGTTAACTTCTCGTTCGAAACCGTAAAGGTCCAGAAGTCCGTAACGAAATCTGGGGTCACCGTAAATTGCCTGTACGTATTGTTCGGCAAGGTTACGAGGGGGTAGTTCTAACTGGAACCCCTGGTACCGGATGTTGACACCGTCTTCGTCAACGAAACTTTCGCCTGACTGGGCGAGGGTTTCTTGGGAGGAGGAGTGGGCTGAATGGAATGAGACTGAGGACGACCCGTGTGATAAAGATGGGGAAGGAGCACGCTCGTTGGTGATTTGAGGTGTCCTTAATACGTGAAGCGATGCCGAAGCAGAGGCTTGATTACTAGGGGGGCGTCGGGATTGGTGGGATGGATGCTTGTCTCCTCCTAAAGAGATGACGGAGTCGGGCATGAACGTTCGCAAATATGCGAGGCAGGGTGGAAAAATGGTGTGAAGGTGGATTGAAGACGACTGGATACAACGAGCGCGAAACGCTAACTCGAGGATGCGTGGAATGCCCTATCAAGCGAGACCAATACACAGTGATTGTTTCACACTGCGCGAGGCTGTGGCGATAAAGGGACACTCGAGAATGGGGTAATGATACGTGTAGAGCTACAAGGCTGTCTGCCGCAGTCTTCTCGACCTGTTGGCTGCCTCTCACGCCGAAGCGCTCTCAAACTTTCTGTTTACTACGCGTACAGCTGTCGCAGGCTAGGCCTGGCTGGCTTCTCGTCCTACTGCAGCTTATCTGGCGTGGTGACCAGTTCTGCAGCAAGTACCCAAACGTTCTACTGTGACCAGATAGAACGCCTATAGGCAAGCACAATGTATGCCGACTTTACGGACACTACAGTTGTACCACAATAGCGCAGAATCTGCTTACGGAGGTCCACAGGCAAAGAGTGAGGTAGATAACACAAGGGACTGATGGTCGTCAACCACCTAGAGGGAAAGATGATAAAGAGGTAAGACTGGCGGGTGGGTAACCCGAGAGTGTGAGAGGAGAACTTGTCCTAATGTAGCGGTGCGACTGCCGCGCTACGCCAAGTCAAGTGAAAACTAAAAGTGAACTGCGAAGGTGAGCACACCCAACTCAGCATGGAGACAAGTCACGCGCTAATGTACAGTCACTGTGGAGATACAGACGCGTGGAGTCTTTACGCAAGAACTCAAGTCTGAGGTGATCACACAGTGGTACGTCTGAGTGGAGAACCAAGAGGACAAGTTAGATTGGAGAAAGGTAAGGAATACAGAGGAATGCGCACCTGAGTGGAGAACCAAGAGGACAAGTTGGTTCCACTCAGGATGCTACAGGGAAGCTTATATACACTACTGCGGCTGAGTCTAAACTGAGTTTGAACACTATTACTAAGTGTACAGTAAGGTCCTATGACTCAGGAGCTGACGCGTCGTGTCTATTAATAGCGTTATCTATGGTGCTGACGTGGCACTCTGTCATAACGCTTACAAGCGGCTCCACTTGCTGAGTAAAACCTAATACAGCGAGTAAGTGTAAACTACTAAGCACGTTCTAGATCCTTCTAGTTCCTTCTATCCTTATCGTCCAATCTGATGAGTCCGTACTAATGAGGGATACTAATCCCACGATCACGTGCACATGGTGGCAAACGCATGTGACTAACGAATACCTCTGTACTTCGGCCCTTTATATCTTCACCAAATAAATCCATAAAAATACAGAAAAATAGGGAAAATAATACGCGTCCATGACATACGCCGCGTTGTTCTCTACTGTGTTACGTAATATAACATAAGGTTAGCATCAGTAAGTTGACATGTTGCTGCCAGGGATTTCCCAACTTTCTGCTTGTGCACCAGCAGGAAACCAGTGCAAGTTGGACAAGTTGGCAAGTTAAATGTAGAGCTGTTCCAAAATATTGTTTAATATCATTTTTATTTGAATAAATAATAAAATAAGTTATTTTTATTGTTAATTATACTAATCACAAAAAGAAGCATTATTGCATAGAACTTAAGGCATAAATTATTTATATTGCTAATTATCAATACAGACATTGTGTAATTAAAATATTAGTTAAGATAACTGAGCCCCATTGCCCCTCTTCGCTCATGGCAGGGTCTTGGCACGTGCTGGGTCGGCGAGGCGATGAGTCGGCAGGTGGCGGGGTGTTGCGCGCCATGTCGGGGTGGCGTGGGGGTCGGTGGTTGCAAGGGCGAGGCGGGTCGGCAGGGTCTTGCGCGTCGGCATGCCGTGACGGGTTGGCGGGGTCTTGCGCGCCGCGTTGGGGCGACGTGGCGGGTCGGCGGTGACGGGGTGTTGGCGTGGCGGTGAGTCGGCGGGTGGCGGGGTGTTGCGTGCCATGTCGGGGTGGCGTGGGGGTCGGTGGTTGCTGAGGCGTTGTGTGTCGCGTTGAAGGGGCGTGGCAAGTCGGCAGGGTCTTGCGCGTCGGCGTGCCATGACGGGTTGGCGGGGTCTTGCGCGCCACGTTGGGGCGACGTGGTGGGTCGGCGGTGGTGGGGTGTTGGCATGGCGGTGAGTCGGTGGGTGACGGGGTGTTGCGCGCCATGTTGGGGTGGCGTGGGGGTCGGTGGTTGCTGAGGCGTTGCGTGTCACGTTGAAGGGGCGTGGTGGGTCAGCAGGGTCTTACGCGTCGGCGTGCCGTGACGGGTCGGCGGGGTCTTGCGTGCCACGTTGGGGCGACATGGCGGGTCGGCGGTGGCAGGGTGTTGGCGTGGCGGTGAGTCGGCGGGTGACAGGGGTGTTGCGCGCCATGTTGGGGTGGCGTGGGGGTCGGTGGTTGCTGGGGCGTTGCGTGTCACGTTGAAGGGGCATGGCGGGTCGCGGGGCGTTGCATGCCGTGTTGGGGTGGTGCGGTGGGTTGGTGGGGTGTTGGGGCAGGGACGAATGGGCCTGCAATGTCCAGGGTGAGCGGGAAAAAAAAAAAGAAAAAACCTTATCTTATACATTGGGCCGAAGGTCTTGCGTGCCGTGTTGGGGCGGCGCGGCGGGTTGGCGGTGGCGACACGTTGGGGCGGGGACAAATGGAGGTGGCTAGCGTGCACCAGAGGGGGGCAATGACCTGCAACGTTCAGGGTGAGCGGGAAAAAAAAAGGAAAAAAAAACAAAAACAAAAACAAAAACAAAAACAGAAAAAAAGAAAAGAAAACACATCTTGATGCATCCCAGTGCATCACGTCTTGATCACAAGTGAGGATGGGAGAGGGGCTTGGAAGGGTGAGTCTGGAGAGGCCGGACGAGGGGTGGAAGTGGGAGCACAGGCAGGAGGGTTAAGGTGAGCGAATATACTGGTGGGGGGATACATCGCAGTGCGACTTAGTGGGGAAATTGTGTCTCGTGGAGGCTTAATCTGTGGCGTGGGAATGTGTCGTTGAGTGACGCGACAACTGGACACCTGAACACCTGTTCCTCTCCTGCGAGGGGGGTTGTCTTTCCTTCTTCTCTTACCACCACGCTGTTGTTACACACGGACCACCCCCACGGCTACGCAAGATGGAGGACGTGGCTGAGGATGAGCCGGGCTTCGGCCCAATGCATAAGGGTTTTTTTTTTCTTTTTCTTTTTTCCCGCTCAACCTGAACGTTGCAGGCCATTGCCGCCCCCTTGTGCACGCGAACCACCTCCATTTGTCCCCACCCCAACACGCCGCTCCGACATGGCTCGCAACACGCCACCACCGCCAACCCGCTAGGCCGCCCCAACACGGCACGCAAGACCTTCGGCCCATTTAATAAGATAAGTTCTTTTTTTTTGTTTCCTTTTTCCCGCTCACCCTGAACGTTGCAGGCCATTGCCGCCCCCTCGTGCACGCAAGCCACCTCCATCTTGTCCCCACCCCAACACGCCGCCACCGCCAACCCGCCGCGCCACCCCAACATGGCACGCAAGACCTTCGGCCCAATATATAAGATAAGGTTTTTTCTTTTCTTTTTTTTTTTCCCGCTCACCCTGGACGTTGCAGGTCATTCCACCTCCATTCGTCCCTGCCCCAACACCCCGCCAACCCACCCCGCCACCCCAACACGGCACGCAACGCCCCGCGACCCGCAACGCCCCTTCAACGCGACACGCAACGCCCCAGCAACCACCAACCCCCACGCCACCCCGACATGGCGCGCAACACCCCGTCACCCGCCGACTCACCGCCACGCCAACACCCCGCCACCGCCGACCCGCCACGCCCCTTCAACGCGACACGCAATGCCTCAGCAACCACCGACCCCCACGCTGTCACGGTACGCAAAGTGGACTCCTACTTACTGGCTGTGGCATCATTAGTAGGGAGTAATTAGTCACGGACTTATCGTATCAGTCAGCGGACAGTCGTATCACATGCCAGTAGGGCATGACTCATTCCTAGGATAGCGATAGTAGGGTTCGAGCTACTTACGCCATTAGTCGTACGGATTCGGGAGGAGCTTGAAAGCATCCTCGTATGTGTATAAGTAGTAGTGAGCGAAGACCAAGATACGCCATCTTGGTCTTCTTTGAATCACCACCTTCTCTCCTCCTCCTACGTCTGCCTCTCTATTCGCTTGTCTCTCGGAGCAAGTCGACTTCATTGATATACGCCCAGTGACTCAGTATAGTCCTGGTGCCTTACGTGTCACATGCCTCGATAAGCGCCGTGTACCTGTGGAGTAGTCACGTGACCAGCTACTCGATATTCGCTAAGTCGTGAACGCCCTTTCGTCGTCCAAGTCGGACTAACGCTCGTGGTGGCGTTACACACGCCACCCCGACACGGCGCGCAACACCCCGCCACCCGCCGACTCACCGCCACGCCAACACCCCGTCACCGCCGACCCGCCACGTCGCCCCAACGCGGCGCGCAACACCCCGCCGACCCGTCACGCCGCCGCAACACGGCAACCCCTGCCACGTCACGACCCCGGCCCCGCCTGGCCCTGTCGCCACCGGCGCTGGCTCCCACTGTAGTACTGGTACCCATGTATTTGTTTAATTCTGAATAAAATATCATTTTTATGCTACCATTATATGACTAAGATATGACTAATGATATGTTTAATATTTTGATAAGACTAAGATATTGATAATATGACTAATACATGTATCACTAAGATATTGATAATATGACTAATACATGTATGACTAATATATGGCATGATTAATGTACTTGTATGACTTTCTGAACTTGTCCTGCTTGTGGGTCATCGCTCTGTAAGAAGCTTGTGAAGAATTAGACATGGCTTGTGGACTGGTCAACTTGCCAACTTGTGGGGGTTGTACAAGGTTGTACAAGGTGTCACAACCTTGTACAACCCATAACAAGCAGCCTGTCAAAATACTGATGAGGTTTTGAGTAAGTAAGTATATTTGGGTCAAAAAAGGTTCGGACTGTGCACGTGATTAGTCACGTGACATGTTAGGGGTGGGGTTGAGGTACGCCAGTTCGAAAGGGGAGCGCGCAGCCCTGGGCGCAAAGGTCATAGGTAAAAGCCAATAGAGCAAAGCCAATGACAAAGACGACACTGGGCATTGCGATAGCTCAAAGAGATAACCCGTAAAACGGAGCACGCTGCCATGGGCGCAAAGGTCAAAGGCAAAGCTGACAGGCAAAAGCCAATGACAAAGGCGACACCGGGCCATGCGATCGCTACCTGTGCCAACAGGGAGTAAAAGAAATAATCGGAGAGGATATATATAAAAGAAAGTAACATTTCCTAGGCCATAAATCCCAAAGATGATATGTTCCCATGTGCGCACATGGAGGACAACGAAAAAGGGAGCATCTGACGAGATGCGCGACATGGGGCACACCCAAAAAAATGGGTAGTAATGAATCCAATAAAATAAAATAAAATAAAATAAATTGGATTCAGTGTCTGCGGCAAAAGGAAACACAGATAAGGGTCCAATATAGATAGGCAATGGCACGGGTATTCCCGCGGGTATTGAAAACGTAACCCGTACCCGCCCCCGCACGGGTTACATACCCGCAATCGCGGGTGCGGGTGCAGGTGCGGGTGTGGCAGGTGCGGGTGTGGGTATGGGTATGGTGCAGTGTTACACACACACACAGATCTGTATTTACATTTTAAGATACAAGCATAATCTACACATATCTACTAGTAGCTACAAGGCCCACACCCTTGCTGTCCGAATTGCGTTGCCATCATGTCGTGTTGTTGTGTCACCGTGTCATGTTGTCGTGTCGCCGTGTCGTGTCATCATCGTCATCGTGTCATGTCATGTTGTCGTCGTGTCGTGTCATGTTGTCGTCGTGTTGTCCGAGTCGCCGTGTCGTGTCATGTCGTGTTGTCGTCGTGTATTGCCGTGGTTGTGTGTTGTCGTGGTCGATGGTTGTGTGTTGTCGTGATCATGGTCGTGTGTTGTTCTTGTTGTCGTATGTTGTAGTCGTCTTGCTGTTGTCGTTGTCGCATTGTCGCAGGCCACGTTGACGGTTGCCGCTGCCTTGCCATTGTCGTTGGTTAGTCGTCACTGGTTAGGAGGAGTGAACAAAACCGGCAATCACCCTGGGCCGGGCACATTGCGAAAGGTTACTTCCCACGCTTTAGGGAACCGTGACGCGTGACTTAGCGAATCGACCTCGCTTCCAACAACTACAGTACCGCAACGCCTCCAGCTACCGCAACGCTGGTGGCCAACAACACCAGCACCACAAGAATGGCAACTGGCAAGGTGACAACGGCGATTCAACCACGCCAGGGCACTGTCCGACTCGACCCCGACAACGACCACGAGTCCATGAAGACGATGACAATAGCGCATCGCAACGTCGAACGACCACGACGACGATGACAGACGACAACGCGAAAACAACAGCAACGATACGAAGATGGCCATGGCGGCGGCGGTGACACGAAGACGACTACGGTGACACGAAGACGACCACGGTGGCGACGAAGACGACCACGGTGGCGACAACGACGACATGAAGACGATCACATCTCGGACGACGACGACGACGACCACCACCACCACCACGGACGACGGACGACAACTCAGATGACGACGACTCGGGCGACGACGACGACGATGGCGGCGGCGGCGGGCAGTCACACAGCGACGGCGCAGCAGGCTTAGTTACTTCAAGTTGTTTAGTAGTTAATAGTATTCTTGCTAGTAGTATGGTAATGTCAATGTTAAGTTATACATTCCGGGTCACTTCCTGCGGGTAGTAATACGGGTGGCGGGTCAACTGAGCTGCCACCCGTACCCGTACCCGTCCCAACCCGTAGCTGTGACCCGTGCGGGTCACCCGAACCCGTGCTGTTGCCTAAATATAGATAACCGATCCGTTATACAGCGTGAGGGGGAGCACAGAGTCCACAGTCACAGAACATCATGATGGATCTGGAGCCAGCATGCCAAATCGGAAATCGGAAAAATCGGAAAGATAATAGCAAATAAAAATTTCGTGCGCAAAGGTAGAGAAGGAATTTTTGATGGTAGCTTTTTCCTTCCACCAGGAGGTTTTTTGATGCACCCATCACATTCCTTCCACCAAAGTGTTTTATTGTAACAACATGGTCTACCCTCAGTTTGAGGGGGAGTGTTGAGATCGAGCCCGGAATGTTGCTGGAACGGACAACCTGAGGCCAGACCATGCAATTAGATAATCGCTAAGTTACAGTAGAATAACTAAATAATAGCGAACAACTAACACTGCATGCAAACCAGGGTTTGAATGAGAAAAAAACTCAGAGGAAACCCTGTGGAGTGTTAAAAGATTTCCAAAGTTTATTTTGCTGTAAACTTTGAATGTAGAGTTTAAATCATAAAATTTCATGGAAAAAAATGTTAGACTCTCCATTTGTGACAAGGTCATGTGACATGTGACAGGGTTTTTGTGTGCTTGTTTGGGCAGCTCCGTCATACCAAGGGCGATCGAGTTGACCGAGTTGACCGACCTGACCAAATTGACCGAATGGGTGCACGTGACCGAACAAGACTGAGCAAGACTGAGTTGACCGAGTGGCAAAGGCCATGCGTGTGTACAGGTGCGGGGTGGGTGTTCTGCACGAAGGGGGAGCCCGTCATTGTAGAGGCCAATATAATTATTATTGAGGTAGTGAATAGGAGTGTAGGTGACAGAAAAAAAAAGAGTAGAGACCCAAAAAAACGAGAAGACACCCAATCGTCAGTATCGTGCAGGCCTTTGTGGGGCACAAGCTGTTGAATATAGGTCCGTGGCAACTGTGGACACATCGGTATTGAAGCTTGAAGGGCTAGAGCTGCGTGCGAGTGCGGCGAGGTTGGGATTGGAAACAGGATTGGCTGGTCACAGGTGGTCGGAAATGGTCGCACACGCTTCGGTCATCAGTATTTTGACAGGTTGCTTGTTATGGGTTGTACAAGGTTGTGACACCTTGTACAACCTTGTACAACCCCCACAAGTTAGCAAGTTGACCAGTCCACAAGCCATGTCAAATCTTCAACAATCTCCTTACAGAGCGATAATCAACAAGTAGAACAAGCTCATACAAGTCCAAGTATCAATGATATCATACATTAATCATATCTATTAGTCATACCACATATTAGTCATATCATTTATTGGTCTTATCAATATATTAGTCAAATCACTTAGCAGTATATTGGTCATATCATAGTTAGGTCACATCAAGTCACAGTCACACCAAATTTGCCACATTTGTGCATAAAAATAATTTATTATTTCATAAATAAATACATGAGATTACTACTGTGGTGGAAAAGGTGGTCTACTATGGCGGTGGTGAAAGGGTCGGAGTGTCACGACGTGGCTTCCGTGCCGTGTTGTGGTGTCGTCATAGCGGGTTGACGGTGGCGGTGGCGGGGGTCTTGTGCGCACCATGGGTCTTGTGCGCGGCAGGGGTGGTGACAGAGTGGCGCAGTGGGGTGGCAATGTCGAGATGGCGGTCGTGGGGCCACGTGGCTTGTGCGCGGTGTCGGGTGACTTGGCGTGGTGAGGTCTTGCACACCATACTGGGGGTGGCGCCACGGTGTCGGGGCCGGAGTCGGTATTGGTGGGTTGGCGGTGGCGGAGTCTTGCACAGTGGGTTGGAGACGCCATGGCGGGGCCGGTGCGCGGCGAGCTGGCGTGGTGGAGCGCGGGGTGGCATTGAAGGGCCGAGGGCACGGCGTGGTAGGGTGACGTGGCGGGGTCGTGCGCGCCGTGTTGGGAGGTGGCACCCTGGCGGGGCTGGTGCGTAGCGGGCCAGCGTGGTGAGTAGCGCAGTTGGGGCGCCGTGTCAAAAGTTCAAGATCAGCAGAAAAAAGACAAAAAATAAAACTCAACTTGTAGCATGTGTGGGTGGGTGCAGCGGGGTGGCAGCGGCATCAGTGTGACGAGCGAGCGAGCATGAATGCACAAGGTGATGGCAATGCGCCGTTGTTATCCTGCAACAGGTTCAGGATGGATCGGAAAGAGAAATAAATAAATAAATACAACAAGTATGATGAGGCGTGTGGGCACTCCTTGCATACGTTGGAGAGGTGGGGCTGGTTTGAGGACGTAGCTACAGCAAAGGTGAGTGGGGAAAAACTGATTTTGCAACAGTAGTGAGAAAGGAACGAAACAAAAAAAAAAAAGAAACATATCTCTTGCACTGGGCCGAAGCCCGTCGTTAGCCGTCTTCCTGCCCGCAGACAGGTTTGTGGTCACCCCTCTTGTATAGGCCATAGGGGGTGGCCCACATGCAACGGCAGTGGGTGTGGTGGTAGGTCCTCGAAGAGATCTGTTGAAGAAGAAAAGGAAAAAACAAAAACAAAAAAACCTGCGAGAGTGTGTTGAGAAGGGAAGGTGTGGACGCGGTGTTCACGTCGAATACCCACCTTCCCACACCACAGATTAAGCTCCGCTCGACACGTCAGATTCAACGTCCAAATTCAACGTACTTCTGCCTTAACCGCACCACCCTGCTAACTTACACCCCAGCTACTGATGGCTTCAACTGCAGCTCCAAGCCTGCCGCTCTCTCTCTGTATCACCATTTGTGGGGATGCAATCACCATGACCGTGACCATGACGGTCATGAGGATGTGGCTGATGAGCTGGGCTTCATCCCAGTATCACCAAGTATTTTTTTTTTTGTTCCGTTCGTTTATTGCCATCCACCAATGTTACAGAGCCTTTTCCCTCAAGCCTTGCAAAGTCCTCGCCGCACGCAAGCCCGTGGCCGCTACCTCCACCCTTCACACGCAATAATTACTGCCCCCCTGTCACTGGTGTGCACGACTTGTTACGACGCCACCCGTTGTCTGAATACCCCACCATGATGCCATCCCATCACAGCGCACGAGCTTTGCAATACGACACAACACGGCTGTCGATTAGCCTCCAGATAAGTTTTTTTTTCTTTTCTTTCTTTCTTTTTTCACTCGTTTCTCACCAGTGTTGCAGAGTACTCTAGACTCGCAAGATCCCACCACCCGCCGCCCGCAGGCCCATCACTGCTACCTCCACCATTTGCCACCCAGAACCGTCATCCTCAGCCCATGACCCATTACGACGCCTTCCCTTCACGGCACGCAAATCCCACCACGACGCCACCCGATATGGCGCATGAGCCCTGCAATACGACGCGGCTGTCGACCAGCCTCCAGATATGTTTTTTTTTCCTTCTTTATTTATTTTTTCTCGTTCTTTCTTACCAATGTTGCAGAACCTTGTCCCTCGCAAGTCCCCGCTGCCTCTACCTCGCTGGATGCAAGCTCGTGGCTGCGTCCACCTTTTATCACTGCAACCCTGTCCACACAGGACCCGTCACCCACCACCTGACACTCCAACACGGCGTGCAAGCCCCCTCCCCCCCACAGTACTACATCAATATGGCACCAAAGTCGTGCCACAATGCAAGCCACGACGACCATGATGGCAAGGCATCGATCGGTGGGGGATGGTGGTGACAGCGGGATGGTGGCGACGATGCGATGGTGGTGACGGCGGGATAGCGGCAACGGTGGGATAGCAGCAGTGGATAGTAGATAGCCCTGTGAATATTTAGCTATACAATATATCTCTTGTTTATTTTGTGACAGTTGTCTGAAATTTGTCTGAAATTTCGGAAAGGGTTTATAATACATTTCCAGAGTTTCCAACTAGTAATTAAAACATAAATAATTATCTACTGCTTTATTTTAACAATAAAAATATTTTTGAAATATTTTTGGAATATCTTTATGTTTAACTTGCCAACTTGTCCAACTTGTGCTGGTTTCCTGCTGGTGCACAAGCAGAAAGTTGGGAAATCCCTGGCAGTAACATGTCAACTTACTGATGGGTGTGGCACGAAACTTCGTATAGGTGGCCATCAGGGTCGGGAATGTGTCGCACTGGAGTTGCTAAGGCTGCGCGGAAGTGCAGCATGCTGGAGCACGCGAGGGAAGATTACACTGACCCCTGAAGGCCAGAAGCCTGAGAGGAGAAGTCTATTCTAATTTGGGGTGTAAATGTGGTAATTACGTGAATACATATACCAGGGAAAGTGGGGGAAAGTGTGCATTAGATCATAGGGGAAATGGGAATGCTAGAACGCAAAGGGAAGAGTCCAGAGTGAGATGAGAGAGGAACCGAGTGCTCAGAGAGTGCGGGATAGCGAAGCGCTTAGAAAGCGACCAAGGCAAAAACCCTGGGTCCTTTGAGAGTTCGGCGAGGGAAAACCCTTCCCCGAGGGAGGCCGGTTTTGGACACTTGAAAACCCTTGAAATGACTGATTTTCCACTTTGTGGTATGCATGTATGTGTCACATGTCACATGACTTTGTCACAAATGGAGAGTCTAACACTTTTTTCCATGAAATTTTACTCCAAAGAGATTTAAACTGTCACGGCACAGCCGGGACGAGACCCCTGCAGCAACCAGAAGTACGCGCAAGATGACCCACGATCATCTGTAAATGCAATTAGGTGTTCGGAGTGTTCAGAGCTGTTCAGAGTGTCCTTGAACAGCTCCGAACAGCTCTGAACACCTACTGCAATTACAGATGCTCATGGGACAGAGAAGTCCATGGAGCCACAGCAGTGCTCAAAGGCCTGCTAGAGAAGTGGAAGAAGGAACCGCATGCAGAAGATCACATGCGAGTTGGACGCGCAGTGAGCACATGTGACCCTTACCCGCCATCACGTAACTATCAGGAGGCGTGGGATTAGGTACGAGTTATCGGCCGTCATGTGACCCCGGCACGTGACCTGCCTTGAATGGTCTGGAAGAGCCTAGATGAGCTTGTGCCTAGGCTGAGGCTGGAATGTGAGTCCAGATGAGCTTGAGCCCGGACGCGGTCTAGATGGTGACCCCATGACTGTATGGCTGACTGATGTGAATCGAGAGCATTATGCTATTGGATAGGTATCTTAGGGTTTCGGATTTGGGCTGAGCTTGAAAGCTCCCCCTTGTAGTATAAGTAGAGGGCTTTGGACGCGTTATAGTCCTTAGCTTTGATATCTTGTGTCAATCCTTCCCTGCTGCGGAGGTTGTATAAAGCTAGATTCCTCATTGACCATCCCTTCCTTTGACATCTGTGCTAGTGTGCCGGTTATCGCCACTAAGCGTTCCGCTTGCCATCGTGCTTAGTCATCGCCGACGCCTTGTATCTTATCATTATTGCCTTCATCATTGTCATTGCCTTGGTTGGCCACGCCCTGCGTATCGCCCTAGCCATTGCCTACAGGATACTGAAGACGTTCAAGTATGTGCAGCAGCAGCAAACAGGCATTTAGGACAATGTCTGGAAGGAACGTAACATAAACTCTACATTCAAAGTTTACAGCAAAATAAACTTTGGAAATCTTTTAACACTCCACAGGGTTTCCTCTGAGTTTTTTTCTCATTCAAACTCTGGTTTGCATGCAGTGTAAGGAGATAGGAGCATATGCCCTACTCCAGACACTCACACTCGTGTTCCTCACATACATAAGCTGCCGACCTCAACATAAATCATAACATCAGTCCTTATAAATAAACTAACAGAACGTGCCGTGACCTAACAGTGTTGCTATTGTGCTGTTGTAACCCGAATCGGCCGACGTTAGTGATACCTTGAGTGATACAGCTATCGACGTGCTATTGTTCCGACTTCAATTTCAGGTCTAGCGCCTGTGATCGATGTCCTGACGTCCCAACCCGGACTTTTATATAACAACATGATCCCATTCGCTTTCTGTTGTCTCAACTTCAATCCCCTTGTCCCAAGGGGGGGCCGGGCTGTGGTTCCATGACCCGAGGCGGGGGGGGTTCGGCCAAAAGTCCTTAAAAAAATTTACTTTTTGGGCGTCTGGAAGGCTGGCCTGTTGATCCGCTGTTCATCGACTGTTCGTTTGAACTCACACTTTCAAACTCACATTGAACTCACTCATCGGATACCACCCTTTGTCGCGCCTCTTCCCTTAGCTCCCACACCTGCCACCACCATTCTTGCAATGCCCATCAGGAAGAGGCAGCTGAAGACAAGCTGGGCTTCAGCCCAGTGATCAAGATAAGTTTTTATTTATTTTGGTTTCATTGCATTTCTCACTATGTCCCTCGTCTCTGTAGTACCTGGGCTACCTCCCTCTCACGGAACTCTGCCGCTACTGCCACCCCATCCTGGCGCACATGACCCGTCACACCTCATGACGCACCCGCCATGCTGTCTCACCAGCACTTGCAAGAGGTGCTCTCCACGCCACTCTCCTCAAGCCCCCACCTCCGTCTCACCACATACAAGCCTGTGGTCGCCGCATACAGCATCAGCAAACCCTGGGCTGCTACAGGAGTCTGCAGCAGCACTACATAGTGGCCATAGTAGCCCACAGTTCTTGTAGTGCTGGTAGTGACGTTTATGTTCTGTGCAGCACTGCTGTAGCACTGCTGTAGTCTACCCACAGTCTACCATATCCAGGCCTACTACCACAGTCTACCACAGTCTACCATAGTCTTACCATATCAACCCAATTATTGACTACAGTAGTCTGTGGAAGTCTGCAGCAGCACTCCATAGTAGCCCACAGTTTCTGTAGTGCTGATAGAGACGTTTATGTTCTGTGTAGCACTGCTGCAGCACTGCCACAGTCTACATGCAGTCTACAACTCTGCCTGCAGTCTATCACAGTCTACCACAGTCTACCACAGTCTGACCAATCTCACTGTAGTACTGTACCAACCCAGTTAATGACTGTAGTTTTGATGCCAGCAAGTGCTATAGTCTACCATAGTCTACTGCAGTCTACCACAGTCTACTGTAGTCTACCATAATCTACCCCAGTCTACTGTAGTCTACCATAATCTACCCCAGTCTACTGTAGTCTACCATAATCTACCCCAGTCTACTGTAGTCTACCATAGTCTACCACAGTCTACTGTAGTCTACCAGTAAGAACACATGTTACTGGCAGGGATTTCCCAACTTTCTGCTGGTGCACCAGCAGGAAAGTCCCACTTTTTGATAGATAAAAAATATATATTTCAATTACTACAGTACAAAAAACAAAAGCTAAAATATGTACATTGTAAGTACTGAGTACCCGTTGGGGTGGTGGTGAGTCGACGGGTGGTGCGGTCGTGCGCACCGTGTCATGGGGGTTGGTGGTGGTTGCCTTGCGTGCCATGTTGAGGTGGCGTGGCGGGTCAGCGGGGTCTTGCACGATGTGGCGGGGTCTTGGCGTGTGTTGGGTCGGGGTGGCGGTGAGTTGGCGGGTGGCGGGGTGTTGCGCGCCGTGTCGGGGTGGCGTGGGGGCCGGTCGCGGCTGGGCCCTGCGTGCCACGTTGAAGGGGCGTGGCGGGTCGGCGGGGTCTTGGCATGTGTTGGGTCGGGGTGGTGGTGAGTCGGTGGGTGGTGGGGTCTTGCGCGCTGTGTTGGGATGGCGTGGGGGTCGGTGGCGGCTGGGCCTTGCGTGCCGCGTTGAGGCGGCGTGGCGGGTCGGTGGGGTCTTGGCATGCCGTGTTGGGTCGGCGAGGTGGGTTGGCGGTGGTGGGGTGGCGGGGCAGGATGGAGGTGGTTCGCGTGCACGAATGGGCTGCAATCTCCAGGGTGAGCGGGAAGCAAAAAGAAGAAAACAAAAGAAAAATTTATCTTAATCATTCGGCCAAAGGTCTTGCGCCGTGTTGGGGCGGCGAGGTGGGTTGGCGGTGGCGGGGTGGCGGGGCAGGATGGGGGTGGCTCACATGCACAAATGGGCTGCAATCTCCAGGGTGAGCGGGAAACAAAAAGAAGAAAACAAAAGAAAAACTTATCTTAATCATTCGGCCAAAGGTCTTGCGCCGTGTTGGGGCGGTGAGGTGGGTTGGCGGTGGTGGGGTGTTGGAGCAGGATGGAGGTGGCTCGCGTGCACGAATGGCGGTGAGCGGGAAAAAAAAAAAAGAAAAAAAAAAAAAGAACTTATCTTATACATTGGGTCGAAGGTTTTGCGTGCCATGTTGGGGCGGCAGGTTGGTGGTGGTGGCGTGTTGCGAGCCATGTCGGGGCGGCGTGTTGGGGCAGGGACGAATGGAAGCGGCTCGCGTGCACAAGGGGACGGCAATGGCCTGCAACGTTGAAGGTGAGGTGAGCGGAACGAAGAAAAAAAAGAGAAAAAAAAAGAACATATCTTGTGCATTGGGCCGAAGGCCAGCTCGTCCTCAGCCATGTCCTCTATCTTGTGTAGCTGTGGGGATGGTCCGCGTGGAATAACGGCGTGGTGGTAAGAGAAGAACATTAAAAAAAAACTTGCCTGTATACGGGAGAAATGGGTCAACGACACACATTCCCACGCCACAGATTAAGCCTCCGCTCGACACGACGTATCTCCCACCTTACTCCTGCTGCCTGTGCTCCCACTTCCACCCCTCGTCCGGCCTCCCCAGACCCATCCTTTCAAGCCCCTCTCTCATCCTCACTCGTGGTCAAGACGCGGCAGATGACGCACTGGGCTTAGTCGCAGTGCAACAAGATATGTTTCTGTTTTTTTTTTCTTTTTTTTTCCCACTCAACCTGAACGTTGCAGGCCATTGCCGCCCCCTCGTGCATGCGAGCCGCTTCCATTCGTCCCCGCCCCAACACGCCGCCCCGACATGGCTCGCAACACGCTGCCACCGCCAACCCGCCGCCCCAACACGGCATGCAAAACCTTCGACCCAATGTATAAGATAAGTTCTTTTTTTTCTTTTTTTTTTTTCCTGCTCACCGCCATTCGTGCACGTGAGCCACCTCCATCCTGCTCCGACACCCCACCACTGCCAACCCACCTCGCCGCCCCAACACGGCGCAAGACCTTTGGCCGAATGATTAAGATAAGTTTTTCTTTGTTTTCTTCTTTTTGTTTCCCGCTCACCCTGGAGATTGCAGCCCATTCGTGCACGCGAGCCACCTCCATCCTGCCCCGCCACCCTGCCACCGCCAACCCACCTCGCTGACCCAACACGGCACGCCAAGACCCCGCCAACCCACCACGCCGCCTCAATGCGGCATGCCAGGCCCAGCCGCCACCGACCCCCACGCCATCCCGACACGGCACGCAAGACCCCGCCACCCACCGACTCACTGCCACCCCAACCCAACACACGCCAAGACCCCGCCAACCCGCCACGCCGCCTCAATGCGGCATGCCAGGCCCAGCCGCCACCGACCCCCACGCCATCCCGACACGGCACACAAGACCCCGCCACCCACCGACTCACTGCCACCCCGACCCAACACACGCCAAGACCCCGCCGACCCGCCACACCCCTTCAACGTGGCACGCAAGGCCCCAGCCACCACCGACCCCCGCGCCACCCCGACACGGCGCGCAACACCCCACCACACGCCGAATCACCGCCACACCAAGACCCCGCCACCGCCGACCTGCCACGTCACCCCAACGTGGCATGCAACACCCTGCCGACCCGTCACGACCCCGACCCCATCCGCGCCTCCCATCCACGCCATCTATGGCACTTCCACCTCCCTACAGTAGTACTAATATCATGTATTTGTTTTAAATAATATATTATTTTTATGCATAGATGGTGTGACTGTGATTTGGTGTGACTTGACTATGATAACTTATGACCAATAGATTTGGTAAGAGATATTTGACTATTTGGACTTGTATAACTTTCTGAACTTGTGCTACCTGCCAAAGGCATCAACAAACTGTGGGCCACTACAGTAGTCTGTGGAAGTCTGCAGCAGCACTATGTAGAGGCCATAGTGGCCCACAGTTTCTGTAGTGCTGGTAGAGAGATTTATGTTCTGCATAGCACTGCTGCAGCACTGCCACAGTCTACATGCAGCCTACAACTCTACCTGCAGTCTACCACAGTCTACTGTAACTACAACAGCTACCATATCTACCACCACTACCTTGACCACTACCACATATACCACCACTACCACATCTACCACCACTACCATGACTACAACAGCTACAAGTCTGCAACTACTACTGACATCTACTATATCTACAATATCTACCACATCTACAGGTTTGCTACCAGGTGTCCCAATCAACTACCAATCTTGAGTGGCTATGATGTCTGCAACACATATAGTCTCTACCATGTCTACCAGATTTCTAGCTTAATTTCTAGTCACACTGCCAAGTCTCTGATGAACAGTGCACATAGAGGACTATACTCACAGTGACAAGAGGAGACTGTGGTGAGATATAGAGGGTGACTGGAAGCAGCAACAGAGTAAACTTGCAGTGAAGCAGATGAGAGTGTCTGGCACACAACAGATGAGAACTGGTGTTTTATACAAGAGGATAAGACATACCTGGCACACAACAGATGAGAACTGGTGTTGTAACGTTCCACCGGACGTTCCTTCTTGCGGACTGCGCAAGGCTACTAGCGGGACCTAACGATCACAGAGGATGTCGACTTCACGTACTCGTTCGGCTATCAGCTCACAAGTGAGACGTAATAGCGTTGCCCAAAGGATATGGACGGCGGTGATGGCCAGAAAGAGTAAAAGACGATCAAAGGCGATAGACAACCGGCCAATGATGTAGAGGAGAGGAGTCGCGACAGACAGCCAGCGACGAGTGTAAGCGGGAAAGGAAGGGATAGCAGACAGCGGCAAAGACAGCACACTGGAGCACAGCTAAGGACGATGGAGGGGCAAAGAGGCAGACAGCCGTCTATTGCAATGCAGAGCCAAATGAACCAACAGCCAACGAATGGCAGTACAAATGGGTGGACAATCCAAGAAGTCAAGCTTAGGTCTTCAGCGACCATAAGCCTCTCTACTTATACACGTCCAAGGAGGTTTGAACCCCAGCTTGGAATTCCGAAACCCTAGTATACGGATCCTAGGAATGAGTCACAACTACGTCAGAGATAAGAGTCAGCCAATGGCGTTGCGCGCGCATGGCACGAGTCAGAGATAAGGAACATGAGGTATACAGCCATCAAACACGAGGCAATCTAGATCAGTCCAGACACAATCGATAACGAATCACAAACACGAGGCGTTCTAGGCCGGTCCAGGCACAAGCTCATCTGGACCCATCTGGTGCGGGTCTAGCCAGGTCACATGCCAGGGTCACGTGACGGGCGGGGCGCTAAGATCACGTGCGCTACTCCCAGTATTCTGGATCGCTTCGCTGAGCGCTTCCGGGTTCGTAGTGATGGTGCGTGGGAGACTTAGCTCTTTCTTGGGCATGGGCAGCCACAATCCTTACTACTTCGGCTTCTTCTTCCGCGTATTCTGACGCGCTTTTCCTTCTAGCGGTGTTCGGGGTCTTCCCGTGGGGTGTTCGAGGGACGGTCGAAGGCGAAACCGTAACATTACCCTCTCTCTTGGCACAACGCCCACGTTGTGTAGAAGCGGCGGCGGGACGGTTGAGCGAACGGGCGTACTTGGCCAGGTTCATCCTCATGCCGATGTCGCGTTCCTTTTGAGGTCTCCAGCCATACAAGCCTGCATGCGTCGGATCTGCATATCAGCGAGGCGGTCGGCGAATTCTTCATCGGTCATTGGTGAGACCGGAGTTGTCGGGTGTGCGTGATGGGAAATCGGTTTGAAACCGGCGTCAGATATGGGTGATGCGTGCGGTGTAGGGGCACGTCTTTCTGTTAGCGGCACGACGATTGTAGTCGGCGCAATTCTTGTCGTTGGTGCGTACGTCGCCACGTTGCTTCCCTGAACGGGTTTTTGCGTCTGCGTCCTCCCGCGTGGTTGTTCAGCCTGCGGCGTATAGCGCGGCGGTGCGGGGCGCTCCTCGTCTTCGTCGTTGTAGCGTTTTTGCCAGTGGTCGCGGTCTCGCGGCAAGTCCCTATTCGGACAGTTCCTTCGCGTATGACCCGTCTTCCAACAATGGTGGCACTTAGCTTTGTTGCGGACATATGCTCGTCCCGCAGTCAAGTCCATGGCGTCGGGGTTGCTTTGGTAAGCGAACCACCCGGTGTTCTCCGCAGCCTGCGCTTCCTGCGCGGCGTCAGCCTCGGCACTACCCCAAGAGGTAGGTGGCACGTATGGAGTCGAATCTTGCGTTGGTGCGGCGTTTTAAACGTGTTCGGGCCCTTCCAGCTCGCTTGTTCAGCGGCAGGCGCGACAGTTTGCTTCCCACATTGCGTCCTGTAAGTCAGGGCTAGAGCTATGGTACAGCTCCGTCAGCTCCTGCACTTGGGTTCGTACGTCGGGCACTGCTTCTTCGTGCAGGTCAGCCTCGATCATGTAGTCCCGGGATTCCGGCATCGCGGTAATTCTTCAGCCGGTCCTTTCCAAACTTGGCGATGAACTTCTTTTCCCAAGAAGGTCTGGACGGCGACTTAGCTGGTTGTGCCTTCTCGGCAACTTTCTTCTTGGCGGGTTCCTGCTTGACAGCACGCGTCTTCTTGCGCGGCACAGGGGCTACCCTCTCTCTAGGTTCGACGTATTCTTGTACAGCCTCGTCAGGCACTTCCGAAAAGTA
>JAKEYF010000666.1:0-21185 GCA_021527775.1 Lactarius sanguifluus | reverse complement strand
AACCGTTTCTGGGCGAGGCGACGTGCCAAACAAGGAAGGAGTAGCGGAGCCAAAACGCACTAGCGGCACTGCCGGAGCCAAACGCACTGCCAGAGCCAAATAAGGGTGGAGTAGCGGCACTGCCGGAGCCAAACGAAAATGGGCGGGTGTCGACGAAAAGGCACTAGCGAAGGGGTTCTGTCCGTTAGTCGCTCCTAGCTCCCCTGGTTTCTGCTTTGTGGTAGCCATATTGGCGGTGAATGATGAAAATGCAGAATCGAAAGCCGCCTGTAACTCAGGGGGGGGTTTTGGATCTTGCTCGCCCTCACGTTTCGGTGCTGCTTGCGCCAGCCCCGGTGCGTTGCCAACTCCTTGTGTGGCGTTCTCTTCTGGTGATTTCGCTACACCCTTGCCTTTCGCTGTGACTGACATTTCATCCCCAAGGTCAGAGATATTCTGTTGCGTATTTGAGATTGACAGTGACTTGAACTCACAAAAAACTTGGGGATCTCCTCTCCTTTCGCACCCACAGGTGACGCGGCTGTCGTAGAACGGTTCCTTGTTTGGCAGCTCCGCCTTCTGGGCTAGCGCGCGAGGCGCTGTCGCCCTCATTCCGTTTCCCGGCCAGTGCAGCTTCTACAACTCGCGCGACTTTGGCCCCGTCGATCCGAGGACGCGACTGCGAACGTCCTCCGTACAGCCGCCACGAGAACGACGTCCTCCATACGCATTTGCAGGGCCTCTGTCAGGCTGAGGGGCTCTGCTCTCTCGCACAGCGCAGTCAAAGCCGGCTGCACCCATTGGTCGACCGTATAGGTACGCGCAAGTATGAGCCGGTCGTGTGGTGTCGGAGGATTGATGGATTTGAGGGCCAGCTTGCGAATAGAGCAGAAGCCCCAACGCGTGGACAAGTGGAGTACCGACTTCCATTGTCGATACGAGAGGTCGTACTCTCCAAAATCTCTGCAAGGCGCGCTTCGACAACCTGGCAGGTGAAAGGCGACGTAAGAAACTCACTTGGGATAGATGACTGAGAGGAGGGCCTCGAAGTCTTCGCGTTCGACGTCTCCTAGCGATACGAGAGTAGTAAGAGCTTCGTGGTCACGGGTGCCGAGCTGGGCGAGTCGGGTAGAGAAGTATGCGGAATCGCGAATGAAAGAAGAACCGGTGAACGCAGTAGAGGGTGCCATCAACCTGCGCGATTCTGGTTTAGAGAACTTGGCCATACGTGCCACCTACGGATTGCAACACACCAGAAAGGTGATATTTCCGTCCTTGAAAAATACGTATTGTGCCGTTGGAACGAATCATCAATTCCTGGGTACGTGCTGGAGGGTGTTAAGGTTCCACTTGGTTCGCCCGTTGAGTTCACGGAATTAGTCCCCTTCTCGGTGGCGCCAGGCCCGGGGTGTATGTCAGACGGTGAGTCAAACGAGACAACGGAAGGTGAACGCGAAGACGCAGTTGAAGTGGCAGGTGCATTGGCTCCCCAGGAGACTATGTGTGGTGCCATCGGGATCAAGGATAGAGTGAGAGTGGTCACCAACTTGAACGTAAGTTCGATGTAATATAGCCTACCCAGTCCAGATCACGTTTCCTGCCACCACAGACACGCCACAGTCAGGAACAATGGGAGCACAGCCATATTGTGTGGAATGATTGTCCTTGAATACCAGTCTTCATTCAGGCCGTTCAGGATCCGCCTGTGACAGACACAGTCAAGACGGTCGTGTTTTCGAGTCTAAATCTTCTCATTGATCAAGACCACCCCTACACCGTGGTTTATACGACAAAACTTTAAACTCGGACTGTGTAACATTACAAATAAGCAGGAAAGTCCGTTATAGAAAAGAATACACGAGCGCGGGTCCAAACATCTGAGGAAACCAACCTACACGCGCCAGTTTGCACAGTAACCCCCATCTACGTGCCTAGAGAAGACAGTTCAGACCATCAGTCCCGCCTCCTCGTCCGACGGCGCGTCTCCAGCAACCGCAGACCGATCTGATCCCGGGCCGGAACGACGCGAGGTGTTCACTCGCAGCCTCCGCCACGCCGAGGGGTCGTGGGACTCGTGATGATGACCGGAATCGGGGCCCCCATCCTGGCAAGTGGGGCTGGACAGAGTGCGTAGGGGACGGGACGACGAGGATCTTGCCCCAGCCTGAGGTGGCGGCCAACCTCTCCGCCGGCCGAATTGGGACCGGGTTCGCCAACTGTCCCACGGCGCCGTCCTTCCCAGGCCGTCTCATATCCATGGGAGAAATGGCGACTGCCGTCGTTGCGTCGTCGTCGTCGTCGTCGTCGTCTTCTACTTCCGCCGCTGCATCGTCTACTTTATAATTATATTTCGCCGCAAAGGCCGCCGTCGAACCAGTGCTCGACTCAGATCCGCTTGATGATGAGGAGTTCGAAGGGGCTTCAACCTTACCACGAGCGCTGGCGGCGGCTATTGCGACCATTCCGGCTTGCGCAGCCTCTATGCAGTGTGGGATTTCGGCCGGGTCCACTTGGAGGGCATGATGGCGGATGTCCTCCCGCACGGTAGTGACGAGCACGACGTCCTCGATGCTCATTTGACGGACCTCGCTGAGGCTCAGGGGCACCGTCCTCTCACACAGCGCAGACAATGCGGGAAGGAGCCAGTGATCTACCGAGTAAGCGCGCGCTAATAGGAGTTGATCGAATGGCGTTGGGGGCTCGATAGACCCCAGGGCCAGCCTACGAAGGGAGGCGAAACCCCAGCGCGTGGAAAGGTGAAGTACCGACTTCCACTCTTCGTATGAGAGGGCATGACCCTCGAAATCACTGATCGACGCAGATGCCTCGATCACTAAAAAAAAGGAAAGGAAGTGACTATCGAACTCACTCGGGATATATGACAGAAAGGAAGGCCTCAAAGTCCTTGCGTTCGACATCTCCCAGGGATATGATAATAGAAAGTGCCTCGTGCTTACGGATGCCGAGTTGGGTAAGCCTGTTAGAGAAATACTCTGAATCACGAGAGAAGAAGTAGCGGTGGACACAGTAGAGGGTGCCGTCAATCTGAGATTATCATGGTGAATCGTACGAGTACCGATAGTCGAACATTTACGCACCAGGAACGTAATATTTCCATCCTGGAAAAAGTATTTCTCATGACGTACGAAGGGACTATCAACAGCCAGGTGCACGCCAGGGGGCACCTTGTGTCGCATGAAATCCGTGCGACGGCTAACTTCGGGAATACTGGCACTGTGGGAGATTATAGACGGATCTGAGGTTATCGACTCAATCGATACAATAGATCCCACAGTCGACGGCACTGGTGAAATCGAGCGTTTGTCCTTGTCGAGTCCCCAAGCTACGATGTGTGGTGCCATGATAGATGTCAGTTATCTCGGTCAGGAGGTCGTCTGATATCCAATTATGACATAACAAAACGCGTCTGTCACACTGCACGTGACGAGTGACAAGAAAATCATTCTATATTTGGGTGGCTGTTGAAGCCCAACCCGTAGTAGATCAAACGGACAGACAAATGTACTAGACATAAACACGGAGCCACAATCTTTACCAGATGCGCGTCTCGAGAAGTAAATCTGAGCTGCCTTCGAGGCCGATGCATGCCTTAAGGAAGGTCTCGAGAGCGTTGCGCTGACGCGACAGCGAGTTCACGACATCCGTACCTGTTCGCATTCACACCATCAGGCCATCAACGTCTAGGGATGGGCAATAAAGGACAGCACGTACCGGGTTTCACGAGCGGAGCCTTCAGCATATAAGAGAGCAAACTAAGCACAGGATGGAGTGGCTTGAATTCCGCAGCCTTCCTAGTTGCAAGCTCGCGGTACTGGATGCGAGTGAGCAGCTCAGCGAGGATGGTGAGGTCAAGGATAAGTGGTGTAGCAAGTAACGAGTCCTCGCATTCGTTGAAAATATTGATAGTCGAGCGGCCACCGCCCATAATCTCTGAGTAGTACTCATCGATCGCACGCTTTGAGTCTCCAACGGCGGGTACGTATTTAATCACAACGACGTGGTCAGGGTGTTCACCCTTGACATCTTTGGCATTCTTTCCTGAAACACCTGTAGCCGTCGATATATAAACAGATCCAAAAGTATGGAAAAGAACAAACAGTACCTTGCTCGGCTTCAACCTCGGCTTTAGTCTTGTACAGCAAATGATTCGCCGCAACCATGTCATCGACGACGCTGCTCTTCGAAATCTCCTTGCTCCGGAACTGACGCTGGGAACTGAGATTCTGGCCATCATTATTACCCAGGTGATTATAGCTCGCGATTGAGAGCGGTTTGATTCCGGCATTGACAAGGAATTCAGCCAAAACACTTTTGAGCTTTGTCTGCCCAGACTTCAGGTCGTCACCGCCAATGAACGACTTGCGCTGCTCCGCGAGCTTGATGACACCAGGAACGAAAGTGTTTTGGGGTGCGCCGTTTATGAAAGGAGCGCCTTCGAGGATAGAAGCAACTGCAAAGACGGTGCTAGGCGCGACCTCTTCATGTGAATCCTTGATTGAAGCGAGGATCGCTTCCGCGGTGTCGTTAACGCCGGGGATAATATCGCTGAACCGTTCAGTGTTCGCGGTCCAGAATACGATGACCTGATCGAGGCCATTGGTGGCTTTGAAGTCGCGGATGTCCTTGCGAATTTGCGCGAGGTGTACACCTTTGTCGTTTCCGGGAATAACGTTGTCGGCACGCTCTTCTTGGTTGGCGGCGATATAGTCCGGGTAGTAGATGGAAGGCAGAGGAGCACCGAGCTCTTTCATATACGGGGCAACCTGGTGCTGAAGGTCCCATTCAAGGACAGCAGCGCGCTTCATCGCTGCATCGAGGGGCACGCCAGAGATATCCCAACCGCCGAGCACGAGGTCGTTGGGATGAACCATGGGCAGAAGATCAGAGAGAGGCGCGTAAACATCCTTTCCAGTCGCGTCAAGGCCAAGACGAATAGTGCTTGCACGAAGAAGGGACCCAATGTAGTTGGGACGCTGGATGGTGGACTTTGTGTGCCATGAAATATTGTGGCGGTTAGCAAGAACGGTTGCGACGAGGGTCGTGCCGTTATTGCCACCAATACCGACGAGCATGAGACTGGAAAAACCACACATCAATACAACGACGCGAAACATGTCAGTGAAATCACATACCCAGTCTTCGGGACCTTGCGCTGAGTCCTGAACTCGAAAGGGGTTACGGTAGGTTTGACCACATACCGACTGCCTTCCTGGACGACGACATCGGCACCGCGATTGTGGAATTTGGATGTGATATACTCATCCGTGTAGACGGTATTCTCACTTTGAACAGTGATAGCATCGGCAGGACGGCGGGAGGCCGTGGGATGGACGACCGAAGCGAGAGGCGCGTCAAGAAACGATGGGGTGGGACTCGCGTTTCCAGACGAGGGAGAAGTGTTGGGAGCCATGATGATGTTAGACAAAGTTCGCGTCGAAAAAAAATCAATGAAAAGGGAGAGAAGGTGCAGTGGTGTGTTTATAGCCTCTGTGAGGGTTGTGCGTGCTTCCGAGTTGGTTTGAGTACATACACAAGCAACGGGGGGTGCCAGCAGAGAAGAGGGAGGGGCAGGGTTTTATACGCCAAAGGGTTTATCGCGCGCAGTCCCAAAAAATAAATAAATAATATGAAATTGGTCGATTCCGAGCTGACCCGCGACCTCGGTCCATAAATAATGTAATCGATGTCCATGTAATATTCCTCGCCTTTGTACACTTGGCTCAGTGTCCCTAAAAATTTGACCCTGTCTTTGCTAGTCGCTTGCGATGTCTTACACGCCTCCCCCGCGTGCTCGACATTTGCCGATATATCTCCGAACTTATCGTCTTCCGGTCAGAAGGAGCGCTGCAGTCTGACGCAACGATGACCCTTTCCCATGCTGGCGCCTCTAACGGGCTAACGTTTAACACGGGCATCGTAAAATGAATCACACCGAGATGATAATCAACTAGCACTTCTGATTGTACGAACAACATCCCCGCAGAGACTTTGGTTGTACGTACGACGGAGCCCATCTTCGAGAAGAGAAGGTCCAGTATCAATGCGATCAGTGATCATTCACCCATATTCATGGGAGCGGCTGTCAACTATCTTAAGATACGTGTCCCCGTTCACTGCAGGTCTATACGGCGGGCGGTCCTTCTTCTACGGACTTGCATGTGGCGGAGGCAGCGAACGCCAGAACTATTGTATCC
The DNA here is from genome assembly GCA_021527775.1 of Lactarius sanguifluus. Taxonomy (NCBI): domain Eukaryota; kingdom Fungi; phylum Basidiomycota; class Agaricomycetes; order Russulales; family Russulaceae; genus Lactarius; species Lactarius sanguifluus. Next base: position 14,991 of record JAKEYF010000666.1, on the reverse strand, counting down.
GCACACGGCAACGGCGCTGTTGTGTTCCCGATTCGTACTTCACCGGTCTCTCTCTCATAGCTCTAAGAACGTGTTGCATCCGCAGTGACACAACCTCAGTGACATGGGCCACAATGATAAACCCGTAGGCCGGCGGTGGTTCGGTGACGCGCCTCGATCGAGGTAAATTAGCAGATGAAGGGAATTTCAACGAACCCAAGTCGTACTGTATCAAGTGTATTCGGACAGCGGTAATGGGTTTCCCACTATTTTCATGCGCCTCTGGATGCTGGAGATGTTTCTTTGGTGAACCGCATGACAATCGAGCAGGGCCTGGAAATTTTGGACACCGATCCGGGCTCGGTTTCATGATCGTTAACCGGGACACCGACCCAAGGATATGATCTCACCTCGCGCGATCATCGTGGGGATGGACGTTGGCGATCACGATCACGATCAACGGTGCTAGCCGATATTCGTGGGTCTCCCGTCATCACGGCGGATTTCGCATTTCGCAAAACATACAGTGAACCCTTTTTGTTGATAGTGACCATGACATGTGCGTGCAGTAAACGGAAACCGGAGCAAGGCACTGTTTGGGCGGCATCGTAGGCGCTCCCAGGTATGGGTCCAAGTGGGAAACTCGGCACCCCAACATGATTATTGCAGAGCACTGCGAACAGATAGAACATTGGGGGATCTTTCATGCCACAAGGGGACAACAATAAATCCATCAAAAGATCCCATGGAACGATTGAACCCCTTTGGCTAGGCGCGCCTTCATATCATTCCCCATTCTTGTTCGACATTTGTCTTAGAGAGACGGAATAATGTGCCGGCGCTTATTGAAGGCAGACTGCTTGTGATTCTTGCTTTATTCACTGACGTAGGAGCACTGTCATCGACAAACCACCACTTAGGTCACTGTAATATTGTGAGTACGTCAAGTCACGAATGTGCGCGCCCCAGCCCAGCCACCCCTACTCCCGAGCTAGCTCGATAGCTCTCAGAGGCAGCGAGGATGACAGAGGGTTACCGGTCGTCAACAAGAGATGGAGGGATAGGTGGAGGCTGTACTTGTGCCACTACGCACCGCACTGGCACCGTTCGACGAGGTTGGACACATAAACTCACACCGGGCCGGGAGGACTTACGCAACTTGTCGTCTCCCTCAACGACACCGTCTCAGCCCTCCCTTCCCTTTCTCTCGCCTTCCTTCGCTTTTTTTTTCAGTTGGGGAGTGGTCTCCACAATATTTCTGGCCCTCATCTCGATCGTGCAAAATACTTAATCCCCGCCGGCCATGGCTTCGTTGCAAAATATTCCGTATGACCTCTTACTCTCCATCGCGCATCATCTCGACCTCGCGGACATATGTGCCCTGCAACTAGTGCGTAATAGTCGGCTTAATATCCCCCTAACACGTTTTTGAGGCGTTACCTTGCCGTCCATAGACGTGCAAGCAGCTCCGCTATGCTGTCCGTACCCGCCCGGTGTACCGGGAGATGGCGGTCAGCCTGCTCCGACGTTGCCGCGCGCTTCCACTTTATGGATTCAAGCGAATTTCCGATCTTTCCACGGATCAGCTTGTCGAAGTTGTAAATCGTGCAGCCCAGCTGGAACGTGGCTGGCTCACACGCACCCCGCGACCTGCTGTGAACGCATTCATACCTCATGGAGAGGAAGTTTTGAACGGGATCACCAAGTCCACCGATGCAACGGGATGGGGAATCAAATCCAGATACTGGTACAAAGTCGTTGGGACGCCGCCAGACGAAGAAGTGGATTGGCTCTCCCCCATCACCGCAAGTTATACACTTTGTGCGACGAAGAGCGGCAAGGTGGTTTGCTGGGACGTACAACGTGACGTTGGCATTGCGGAATGGAACCCTGGAGAAAGGTGGGAGTTGTGGAAGTGTCGGGTCGAGTTTGAGCAACGCATCGTATACTTTACGATGGCGAAAGTCCTGAGGGGAAAGTGAGCAATCGTTCATCTGTACATCTTTTCGGTGTCTTACATCCGTTCCAAATGTTTCCTTCCAGGGATGATGAGAAGGTTATGCAATTTGAACTCATGCAAATTCATTTCCCGGAACAGAAACTTGACACCGACGAGCAAATTAGCCCATCATTCTCTAATCTCCGATCGTTTAAGACGTTGGGGATTGTCATGAACGTGTTCCTGCTGGACCCAGAAGCACGCTTACTTGCAGGATTCGTGTGGATTAGTCGTACTAACAGCATTGGTCTATACGTGCTACTAGATTGGAACAAGGAAGAATATGTGTTCGTAGATACAGGCATCCAGTGTGTAAGTGGATACATTTGTCATGTGACTGCAAACTCATCTTCAAATCCACAGACTAATACAGCAAACTGGTCGTGCATATTGTGCGACGGTTCCATTGTGATTCATTCTGAAGAGGCGACATTCGCCTGTCAACATTTCTTCCCACTATATGTCCTCGCTCAACATGTCACCACCTCTAATCCATCTCTCTCCTTTGTGCCACGCATGACTTCACAGTTAAGGCCCAGTCGAACAGTTAATCGGAGCTTCACTTTCCCCATTTTGCCACCCGAATCCTACGTCCTCCCATTCCGCCAGCCCGTCATCCAAAATATCCTGGTCGCAGTGCCCCCAGGCAATCAGTTTCACCATATCCTCCCCTTGCCCGCAGTAGACGACGACCCTACCCCTCCCACTGATGTGAACAACCCACCAAACCCGTTCAGCGATCAGATCTGGTATCCCGAAAGTGCTCATTTTGTGCGGCAATGGTGGCCAACGCTGCCCTCCGTGCCACGGCTCAGCTGCACCGTCGTGCTCCTCGCGCAACACCACCCACAGACGCACGTCACCAAGTATGTCCTCGCGCAGCACTACTTCACCGTGCCGCTGCAGATGCCCGTTACCGACGCGGACGCAGACGCAGACGACGCGATGATGCAGATGTGGTATGTGAGCGTGCCGTTCGAGGTCGTCTGCGTGTCGGACCAGGCGGACGACGACGACGACAACACGATGGACGCACCGCCGCGGCAGCGGCCGCTGCTCGCGGTCGACTTTGGACACGCGGTGTGGCTCGAGCACGTACGTGCGGCGGACGACGAGGAGGACGAGGAGCCGTACGAGCGCGGGCAGAAGCGCCTACGCTTCGTGTCGTTCCCTGGGGTGCAGCTGGAGGGGGAGGGACGCGCGGTGCGCAGCGGGATCGGCTCTGGCGGTGGCACAGACGGCACGTTCGAGATGGAGGGCGCGGCGCGGACGTTGGCGATCCCGAAAGAGCTGGACCTGCATGACGTTGAGACGATCAACATTGACCAGAGCCAGGGAGCGGTAATACTGTCGGTCCGGCAAGGGAAGATATTCATACTATGTTACGAGTAACTCCCCCTGTTCTTACTTATGTCCGGTGTGTATCTTCCTTAATATAATGTACGACACTTCAACTAGACTGTTCTCTTCTCTCGGGTTCTCAAGTCGCCCCAGTTCCTCCTTCAATAACTGGTTACAAGGCACCAAAACATCTTAAGGTGTGGAAGCAAAGTCGATGGCCGTGGTCTGCACCATCGGGCACGAACACCCCAAGCGTTGAGTATCATAATCCGTCCACCTGTGGACAATTTATTCTATGGTGTGCCCCGAACTAATTTGATAGAAACAACAACAAACAACACAGCAATTTACACAGGTTAGGACGTGGACAGACAGCAATAGGTGAAGATTGTTCGTCGTTTGATGACAAGGGGGGCGCGTTTGAAAGTACAGAGCGAGGAGCAAAGAAAGGAAGTAGAAAGAAAGTGTAAGCAATGACAGAGATTTCCTGGTCAGGATATAGTAGATAAACCAAAATAAAACGATAGCTCGACGAACAGACAACTCAGTTCACGGGAGCCGTCGATGGGGGTGCCGGTTCCGCAATATGGGCCATAGGTATAGCAGTATCTGGGACAAAAAAAAAACAAAAATGGGATTCACAGTGAAGACCTAGGAATCCATGATATATTAACCACGTACCTCCAGCAGGGATGATTGAGGGAGTGATAGCGACAATTTGCGGAGTTGCGGGTATGTTAAGGCGTCGCTCGTCCATCGCCACCTGTGAAACCTTTAATGGGCCGTGGGCTAGCTATGAAGAATAGCTCAACGTACCTCGACCTCCAGCCCAACGGCCCCGATCTGCGAGGCCAGGGAATAAAGTCTACAGGTGAGGCCATGTCGAACGGCAAGCCAGATCTGTGGGAAAACCCCAGGACGACGATGGCTTTCGATACGCATACGGGCAAAGCGGCTTGCGAGGCTGTGCAAACGAGTCAAATGAGACGACGACTCGGTTGCAGAAACTAGATGCATACATCTCAAGATCTACCCTATAATCGCTCATTTCTGGGAGCGCGCCGATTGATACAGCGTGAGCGAGAGATTGTTCGGCATTGATCAGCATTGAGGACACATTCGGGATGATATAGCACGGAATCAAAAGGCGGAGGGAAACGACGACGCCGTACGTTCCAAGGATGGAGAGGCAAAAGCCGAGCCATTCGATGAGATGCATGTTCAAAAATAGAAATGGGATAGAAAATGAAGTGTGACTCGGAGCGGAGCTGGTGACTCGGGCTTGAGGAGAGTATAGGTGGAAGTGGTATCTTACAAGCAAGATACGATGAACGGCCTTGGCCACCACGTGGGAGATCCCACGCCCTCACAGCCGGGCGATCCCGCGAAGCCGCCTCTCACTGTCTCGGACACTCCCGACACACCCCCACAAAAGACGAGCAGTTAATGATAAATGAGCTCTTGAACGTGAGGTGCTGTCCTCGACCACCTCGAAGACAAGCACGACGAAGAACTTGAGACAGTTCCGTCTAGTAAGGTCGATATTTGTGAGCACGCGAGCATAGTTCAAAATCACACAAGAAAATCGAGGGGAAGAATGACCAGGCAGATATCAGAAATTTGGGGTGGACAGTAGAACGAGGAGACAAATCCAAAGCCTGAAAATGACACCCACTGGGGGGACAAGGTGTGGAATTGCCGAAGCTCGTTTCGCTTTTCTACCCTGTCCGCAGAGCAAACTCTACGGATCGCAACTTTCCTTTTTGATCTTGTGAAGAGTCTCAGAAGCCAGCCCAGACTTGTATCCAGACATCGTTCCCAGTTCAATATTTTCAACTCCGATAAAACAGGTTACCAAACTTGGAAGCTAGGAACCGGCTTTCTCCAAATCATCGGCCATCTCCAGCGAAGGGAAAGTTGATTGGAGGATTACAACTAACCGCTCGTCATAAATCGGATCTTTCCAGATTCCATACAGCGCCTACTCTGTCTTGTCTGTTCTAGCCGGAGCGCCGGCTCTCCTCCGTGTCCGTGCCCGTGTCCCAGGTCTTTAGTTCCCGTTCGTAGTCGTCCCAGACCTGCATTCCCAGGGCAACTCCGCCCAGTTCTCCATCATCGGGCTGTGGCGAATCGCCATCGCTGCGTTTCTTTCCCTTGTCCTCTTCGGATCTTTCCCCTGCTCTTGGTACGGAGGATGCCGGTATGTGAACAGGGACCACCGCGCATTCCGCATATAGCGCGCCGGGCTTCAGCACCTCTTCTGGTGCGCGCTTCCGTACGTCATCAGGCGCGGCTGTGAGGTATTTAAACGGCGTTGGGAGAAAGAGCGCGTGCAACGTGGACTGTAGGGTAGAACTCGGCGATTTCGTAAGGATACGGAAAAAGGGATTAAGTAACATATACCTATGCCGCCAGTCAATTATAGGCTTCCCTGGTAATCGAAACACATGAACGCCACTCACAATATCATTCCGAGCCAAGAGACACCGCCCCGAGAGGAATCGGCGGCGAACAAAGTTGCAACGACATCCGTGCGGCTTATCCCGGGGGATACTGACATAGCTACTATGTTTGAGCGCTGAACCTTGTCGCTCACGACTGGAATGGTCTGGGAACTGACGCTAGTGCGTGGAACTTGTGAGCCAGAAGGAAGGGCGTCCAAGACGCGCTGTAAGTGCCTCATGAAAACCGCCGTGCGAAGAGCACGCTGGCCTTCTTTGAGAAATAACGACGACGGCCTTGTTGGTCGGGATGTAGAGAATGCGCGTGCCGCCGCGGCGTAGAACGGATTGATGAGCGTAATGAGACGTATGTCGCGCTCGACTGGGGCCGCTAGCAGCAGAGGGAGGAGCAGCGTGACAAGCAGGAAGGTCGCACATGAAGCAGTTCGTCGTTCGTTCTCTAAATCAGAGCTATTCTTGGACGAGAGGATATCGCCGATGGGTGCGTATTCATGAGCGAATATCACCGCATCCAAACGCTGCTCCGACTTATGGTAATTGGCACAGAAGGCGCGAATAGACGACGGAGAGGTGAGGTCGCACTGCTCTGCGTAGATGTTCTCATTGCGGGTCGTATTGCGAAGTAGAGATACCAACGTTGCAGGCGCGCCTGTGTCAGGAGGCTCAGAAGTGAGAGCTAGGATGTGAGCACCGCGCTGGGCCAGCGAATCCAACAAGGTGAGCCCATTAGGGGTGAAGGCCCCCTGAAAAGTGGTTGTCAGTCAGCCCCATGAATAAACGACTTCGAGATAGGACGCAGCTGTAATGAGGATGGTGCGACCGTGTAGGTCTCTTTCTCTATTAGTTTTGCGACCCTGCGCGAAGGTATAGACCGTAATCGCGGCGATAACAGTAAGGAAAGCGTGTGTGTAGTACTTTTGTGGAAGAATGATAGACCCAACAGCGTAGAGTATTTTGAGCACCATGACTTTGCCCTGCAAGTTAGGAGGAGAGGCACGGAAGTGCGGGCCGGAAGACCAAGAACTGTAATCCTGATCAGTAAGCACAAGACCGGCCGTGAGGTGATGGCCCATAGACACAAGGAGGGCAGCGCTCTTTCCCCCTTTCTCAAGTGGCTGAAAGGGGTCGAAGCTGATTTTATATTCTTCTGGTGAGCTTCTCGCTGCGAGCCTTGCTAGTACTACTTACGTCTTGACTTACCGAAGTTTGGACTCGCTTTTTTTTTGTACAAATACTCGACCTTGGGACAGAACCCTATACGACTGTCACCATCTACTTAATACTTAATTCAATCTGCTCTGAGAGTGAATTTCCCCAGACAGTCCGACCAGTGTCGCCAAACGTTGCGCAAGTACTGTCATTATGATGTTGCCTTTATGAGGACCACATCAATCACAGCTCTGGGTATCTTAGACATGAGCGAGAGTGAGTTAGGCACATAACCCTAGCTACGCCGTAGTATGTCTCAACATCGCAAGCATACAGATTCAGTGCTTCCTTTAGCATACAGCCTGGCAGCGGCCTTCAGCCTCTGCAAACCGAGGAACTACCTTGTACTCGAAAGGCCAGGATGGCTAGTTAGTACGAACCCACAAAGGGAGCAAACAAAAACCACATACGCAGTAACGCCGCTGTTGACAATAGTTCGCACGTCCAACTCAGCTTGCACGCCTTCAGGATGCTCAAATTGCATAGCCCAATGCAGCATCGCGGTGTCAATCGCCAACATGCCTTCCGCAACATATCTCCTGGGTCATGCGCCACCCAAACCCAAATGACATGTGTCCCTCCTCCCTGCTGCCCAGCACAGCACCTTGACCGGATGATTATTGTCCAGATATCTAGATAGGTCGAACCGCTCCGCGTCCCCGCCAAACACGTCCAGCTCATTGATAAGGTGCCCGTTCTGGAGGCAGATTATGCCCTTGGGTATAAACATGCGCTCGTACCAGTCCTCCGCAGTGGTCACCAAAGGGAAACACGACCAACTAGCGGAATGTCTCTTTGACCATCGCACAGATGCAGAGGAGAGGTGAGACCAGTAAAGGTTGGTGGACGAGCGTTGCCCGCCGCCTCGTCTAGCTCAGCGTGCGCCTGGTTTTGAACCTCAGGCATAAGCATGGCGAGGAGCGGCCACATGAGCGTAGCAGACGTTGTATCCCCACCTGCGGCGCTACAGCAGGTGATAGCTCGAAGGGCTGGGCAGCATAGGTTCGGGACCTCTGCATGTCACCAACGAGGGAAGCCTGCTCGCGTTTTGAAAGGTCACGTTTGCTCTGCTTTGTGGTCACCGAAGCGCCGGGACTTGGTCAATCGATTCCATTTGCCTGGCATTGGGAAACTATCATCGGCGTACCAGTACCACTACTACGAGAACTTACCAGGTCGTCTGCAACTTTCCCGAGAAGACATGAGCAAATCTTGGGCAAACCGTTCCTTTACATCTCGCTTTCTAGAGGCATTGGGAGTGATATCACCGTATTTATCCGTGCAGGGTGACGCCACCCAATCTTGATCTGCGATATGAAGAACATCGCCGACGATAGGAAGTCCTCTGGAAACCGGTGGAAGATTGCGGAAGGCGCTTTGGGTGAGTCTGGCTGTGAGCGAGAGGACGAAGCCGACGAGGGGAGCCGCAATAAGGAGGTCAGTGGTGCGGTCACCGCGAATCCGACTCCAAGTGGACAACTGATACCCATAGGAATGAGAGTACTAGTGGTCCACATCCTTTTTCACTAGCTTCGAACGTGCGATGTGCAATTCTACTGTAGTCTCGATCCAGCCAACCCCTGCTACTGGCACTGTTGCGCCAATTGTGGGGACAAGTGGACAGGGGCTATAAAGAGAGGTGGAGTGGAGTGGGCGCAGTATCTTCGGCCTAAAGGAGAATACAGACCGAGGCCGAAATGGATTCATCAACCATCATGGTCGATATCTGTCTGAACGTTCACGAATCTCAAGTTCTCTTCCTCTCTATTCCTCTGGAGGATGTTCAGAGGTTGTCTGTTCGCCCATTCAAATGGATGCGATTTGTCATGTTCAGTATTTGTGGGGTGCGTGGTGAGCTTTCTGCAATACCAGATGGCCCTACAGTCGACTATAACACCACCGAGTTGGTGGATGCCACTTACTACTATAAGCCATTGGGTAAGGTTTCTTGTCGTATGTGGTATTGCTGCTCACTATGGTCCCCATTTCTCTAGGGGACTTCATATTCGTAGACCTTCATGGTCTAAATGATCAGAAGACGTCTACAACTGATCAACCAAAATGCTCATCCAATTTTAGAACGAAGGTCATGGCACGAGACAAATCTTGTGTCATTACACAAGAACCTCCGGATGACTGTGACGCAGCACACCTCATTCCCCAAAGTAAAGGTGATGATGTAATGCCCATGACCGTTCTACATAAGTGGTTCTTCAATGACAGTCTGTTCCAGTACATTCAGAAGATCGTCGAAGATCGTTCTCCCCTCTATGACCACACCACTACAATTTCCAGGATCGACGCTATCGAGAATGGAGTGTTTTTAAGCAAGACGATTCATTCTAAATTTGGTAGAGGAGATGTTGCTTTCTTGAAGGTACATGATTCATATTAGCACGTTTCGAATGTGATTACCAGCATTTTTTTAGACACCAAATGTTATCAGTGGACTAGATCCTACTGATATACCAAGGGTCTGCCAAGATCCTGCAGACACAGATCATATAACGCTGCAACAATTGAAGAAACACCGTAACAATGACCCAGCCCTATTGGCGTTGTTAACAGCCATGGGGGCCTTGAACCCTATTACAGCCTTCGTCCATGGGGCACATGTGGATGCCCAGTTTCGGGGCACAGGTGGCCCGCTACCCCCTTCCGTCATCCTCGACTACATCTACGGTGTTGCTGCTTACAAATTCTGGGGCAGCAGGCCGGGTCATGGTTTGGTGGAAAGTTACTACAGAGAAAATTACGCAAGTATCCCACCCCCTCGTGGGCCACTAAGTGGCGAAGATGATGACCATAATGACCCCAACTGCCTTCCCCCTACACCCACAAGAACGGGGGACATAATGGTGAAAGCTATGGACGAGTTGAATTTGGTTTTAATGCACCTCCAAGGAACTACACCAGAAGAGGTCGCTAACAGAAGGGAGAAACAAATCGAGGAGGAGGAGCTGAAGGCCCAGGAAGCTAGCCGAAGCAAAGTAATGGATTGGATAAAAAATTCGGACGTCTCCGGTTCGTAAATAGCAGCATTTGTGATAGTCGGATAGCAATCCCATAGGAGACCTTGTCTTAACCCGCTTTCATGGGTCAGTTCCAACGGCTGCACAGGTAGACGGTACGTACATTGGACGGACCTTATCTTACCTACCGATCGCATCATTTTCTTGTCTGCCAGAATTTCGTGTCTGATTCTAAAAGTTGTTTCCGTGCTGGATCTGGGGCTCCTGCACTCTGCTAACACATCTACGATTTTATTGGTCGCGATTGAACATGCTGGGCAACCACGATCAGGGCTTTGCACTGTGCGCTGGTGATAACGGAGAGGTGTGTCTCGGATTCCAAAAAAAACACAAAGATACCCCAGGCTGAACAAATAGTGAACGACATTTCCCAGCCTGGCGTATGTCGACTTCCCACCAACTCGGGGGCACCATCTGGCTCCTCCGATGTCATCACGTCATCCTCCACGATGTTGTTCTCAACTATTGGCAACAACGCCTCTGTTTTCTTTCAAAACAAAACAAAACAAAACAACGACGCTGTTTCTCTGTTTCTCTAGTGCGGCTCCCACGAACTTGGCGTCATCACCGGTCCTTTTCTTATCCTCGCCCTTTCGGTCTTCTACTGTCACTCCGACACCGCCCTCTGTATCTCTGCCACCTTCATTACTGATGACGTTCACGACTCTGCAGACGGTGCCTCCGACCACCGCCAACTCTTCCAGCGGTGCGGGTCCGGCAAACTCACCGAACGCCGCCATCTACCTTCCAAGAAATGGAGCTCTTGTCGGCCTCATCACCATTGTGGTAGGCACGTCTATTTTCTATGGGCACCGTTAGGGACTTTATTATGGGACTTCGCTCATGTCGAACTTCTCGTGCTTTTTACAATTGCGGACTTTCTCTTTTCGTGGATTCTCTTCATGGACCGTGTGCGGGGTTCCAGGTGGCTTCTGCGTTATTGCCTTCAAAGTACCCTTTCAAGATATCCATACTTCTCTGATCACCACTGAGCATAGACCCCCCGGAACAGTGCCTCCATAGTCGAGACGTGAGGGGAGGCATAACACGGATATACTCCCCCCAAGCATTGCTTAGCACCCTTAGCACATTTCGCACTTCCATTTCGGTCGTTAGTGTCCTTAGGATGTTCTGTACATTTCGGACACTTTGCACATTTTTGACTTCCCCCTCCTGTGTCAGAATTCAGAAAGCTTAGTGCAGCTTGCCCTTCACATTCCCCAGTGTGCCGCACACCCGCGCGGCATTAGCGACTCAAGCGCGACGTGTCACCGATCAAGGTGGTCACCTCTGCCAAGCTTTGCGTCGTGTGGAAGCGTGTGCGACCGTTTGCGGTTGCATGTGACCACCCAGACTAGCAATAGCCCACCGTTCCTATTCCCAACCTCGCCGCACTTGTGCGCGGCCTTAGTAGCTCGAACGCGACGCGTTTCCGACCAAGGTGGCCACTTCTGTAAAGTCTTGCGTCGCGCGGAAGCATGCGCGACTGTTTCCGATTACCTGTGACCACCCACTGCATGTAGCTCACCATCCCCTTTGCAGACCTCGCTGCACTAGTGCGCGGCCTTAGCTACTCGACACGGACGCTTCCGCGACCGCTGCAGACCTACCTACGACATATCTTGCCCCGCAGAGGCCTGCGTGCCCACTTACGCCGCATCACACCTGGGCACCCCCCAAAATCTTAGACGCGTCCCCTAGTGATCAGGGATGGTTTAGGGTATCAGTGTATTGGATGTTGTGACTCTTTCCAGTCTATGGACAGGTTCTGCGGGTACAGCGAGACGGATTGGGGCAAGAGCCCAATCTATCCTAAACGTTCACACGACCATACACGGTGTACTCCTCCCAGCGGTGGCATCACCAGATTCACCACGCGTGTATTTCACGCCCACGTACGGTGTCACGGCATTACCGGTCACGGGCACCCGCATCACCGTGGTGGCCACCACGACGTAGGGACATCACAATGTGACCCTAACAATACGCACTTCATGCGGCCCGAGTTGGGTGATAATATAAGTGAACCGAGAACCGTGCTGGAAGAACGCAACGCATTGAGAGCGCTTACCGTACAATGGCCAATTGTGAGGAGCTGCTAGACAATCTGCCGTTAGCAGACCCAACTTGCATTAGTTATCCGCCAAAGGAACCAAGAGCCATAGCGTCAACTCAAACACGTACAGCTCCAAACCCGGGGAGGACCTTTGCGGGTGTTCGCTTGCGCTGATGATTATTTCAACTCAACAACGAATCAGATTGGCGGGGGGATCCGTGGTGCAGATGTATAGGCTGCAGCATTTAATTGTACCAGTACAGAAATAATGGGGAAGGTGGTCCTGCGCGTCCGCACCCGTGTTCTGGCGCAGCCGGGGAGGTATTGCCGGAACTAGTCGTGGTGGAGCCGTCAGGTATTAAAAAGAATCATTGCGGTAAGACAGGCGACGCGACGTGAGCCTCTGTTTAGAAGAGGAAGAAGTCGCTTTCGGGGTACAGTACGAGTCAATATTGCTATCAACCAAACGTAAGTACGTGTCGACACGCGGGGAAGTCCAATATCCGGAATGTCACACCTGCCTAGCACGTTAATAGCGTGGTACTAGTTCTCGGAATATCGAGAATGCGCCGAGTGTTGTTCGAGGGTCTAGCCAGGAATGGGTGTAAATTGGCACGTCCAAAGTAAATTAATTTCGAAGCGTCGCGATCCCGTAAGAAGAACTGCTGTCGTAAGTCGTACGACGATCAGGTTTCTGGACGTGGTCATCAACCTGGTTGAGCGCCGACAATAGCCCTTCCCTCCCACAGGACCGCTACGCAACGGCCAGCTCACGCGTTCGCGGCGAAGGTCTCGGTTCAAGATATCACCGGCGCTTTTCTAAGCTGAGATGAAGGGGCACGGGACTGAGAGTTATGCCAGGTCACGGTGGAGCACCGCCTCTTGAAGGGGATATGGTACTCACGATGGCGGGCCTTGTTCTCGCAATGCGACTCAATGGCAACGCTAATACGATCAGGGGTTCGCAACATCCCGGTACCGATGTCCCTCTGTGGTTAGGCCTTGAAATTTGACAGAAATCTACTGCGTATCGATGGATCATTTAGAACCTGACAGACTCCGACGGATCGACCTAGAAGGACGTTATAAGGAATTAGAACTCCGCATTGAGGGATAGGAAACTAAGGTGGATCGCTCACTGAGGCCAGAACTGTAATAGACATGTGTGGGAGTTCGAGGAGGTAACGTGTGAAACATGGATACAGTAACTTACCACCAATGTTCATCGAGTCTCTGTCGCGACAGAAATCCGGTTCAGAGACGTGGCGCCAACCAAGCGCCGACTTGATCATTTTAATAAACTAGGCAGGAAGAAAGACGTAGGTAGGACGGCGATACCGGCAAACCGGAAGAAAAGCCTCTGCCACGAATCCAGCATGTAACACCGTTCTTCAACCGCCAGAGAACGGGGGGTAGAGACTGTAAGTTACTGTATCAGTGTGATGCCACGCTTATTGTAGCGCTTCGCGCTATGATAGAGCAAATCATGGACCCACAACGAAGGCAGTGCTCGCGACGCCAACTTCCCGGAGGCGGCTGCCAGGCCCGCCATTCCGTCACCATCAATTCGTATACGAGTCTGCCATCCGGCTCCACACCAGCCTGTCAACGCATGTCAGGACTCCAGCTTCAATAAAGTCTTATCTGCAAGGAGTGGCCGCGGTATACGGTATTCAGAGTTCCAACTCGCAGAACCGTGAACCCATCCACGAATACGGTAAATGACGGGCATGAGAAACGGTTGTCGTGTCATTGGCCATGGTTGGCGGTCGTTTTACTCGGAGCTGCTTCGCTTCATTGAGGCCCAAACACCGAGTGTGTCATGACTGTGGTACTGTAGTGACGAACCCTTGATGACAACTCCAAAGGTGGACCCATACAGCATGAGGTTCCAAACGCCAGCGCCGAAGTAATTTGCGGACACAAGAATGGCCTCATGTGAGCGAGCGGCTGCCTTCCACAGATCCACAGATGTCGCCCAAATGGTATCCACCCAATAGCTGAGCTTGAGTCGTTGGGACGAATCCGCGGAAGGTTTGAGCATCAAGGGCAAGCGCGCCATTGTGCCATAATCGGACACGTTATCCCATTCACAGGCGCCACCCCAGTTGACAAAGTGTTGATGCCTTTTTGGTATGTTATAAGCGCAACACACAAATTATTCGGTTCCCTTGTCGGTTCCCACAGAAATAATTGCTTTTACTGTGACTCGTATAGTAGTGTTAGTGTACGGCTGATTGAGAGTTAAGCATGAAGATGGGGAGTGGGCCAGTAGCCAGGGTGGCTAGAGAGAAAACTAGCAACTAAAGTAGGAATGAAAGCACATGGAAGGGAATATCAACTGAACCATCGGCGCTTCTTCGGATCGGAAGTGGTTGCACAGTGATTGGGCAGCAATAAGATCAATGAACTAATTATAGTAGAAGGCCCCCAAAGAGTAGTAAAACGCAAGGTGTTCTCCCGTCTGTTTTGTTAGAAACTGGAGGGAAGCAACGGTGCATGCAGCCATCTCGGTTGGATCAACTCAGGGGAGCCGGTGAACGAATTTGATTATATAATAAGTTGGATAGTGAAATGAATGGAATGGTCGCTTAAAGGCAAGTGAGCTCAGTGTCGTCCCCCACCGGCTCAACACACCCAGGCTCCCCTCTTCTGTCCCATCCATCGGTTTTGTCAACAACAGAAGCGCCTTGCCACGCCCTTGTATCTCAGGCTCTTACCTTGCTTGTCTTACCCCGGCGGTCAAGCTGGCAACTATATCCAAACCTGGGTCTATCCCCGTGTGTATTTATCCCTTTTCGTGCCTATCTTCGCGTTGACACGACAGCCTTCCATTCGTCCTCGTACCGCAACATTCTGTCTCCGTACCTATCCGTATCTCACTTGCCATATGCCTCCTTCCTTATTGACATA
>JAKEYF010000665.1:0-21386 GCA_021527775.1 Lactarius sanguifluus | reverse complement strand
GACTTGATTCTTAGATCAAAACAGCAGCTACCGCGAGTCCGTCGACGCCGCCCTCCTGGGCATGAAAGACCTCTCGGTGACAGCGGAGATACACCGCTACCGATGTCTCCAGGCGGGATATGCCGCCAAGGAGGAGGAGTTGCGCAAGAAGGTAGAGGAGCTCGAGAGGATCGGGATCACTCGGCGGCAGTGCGTACTGCGCCTGGAGCGCGCGAACGCCATCAAGCGCATCGAGGACGAGAGGGACTCCTATCGCCCAGGAGCAGAGGAAGGGCAGAGGATTGCAACGATAAGGGAAGTCTTGGAGCGTGGTCGGTCTGGGGCCCAATCCTGAAAAGGGGGTGATGTTACGTTCGGCCCGGAAGTGGACACTGACGTCAAGGGTATGGCACCGCGTCAGCAGTATATCGTCATGGACTTGTGATCAGTCAGCCGGGTAAGCTCCGGCGCATGTGATTGTGTACGATAACGGATCGGATCACGACTCGAGATGTGACTCATACTAGGATAGCTGTACTAGGGTTCACGGTACTTACGCTATTGGCTAGTACGGATTGGAGCGGCGCTTGAAAGCCCGCGCGTAACTGTATAAGTAGAGAGCTGCGAAGACCAAGAACGGCATCTTGGTCTTCTTCCAATACCACTATCAGTTCTTCGCTCTATAGGGATCTCCCCCTTTAAGTGAGTCGTCCAGCATACCCTAAGACCAAGGGGTCCCCTGTGACTTATCCCAACGTTCCCTCCGTGGGCAGTAGATTATCCTCTCGACGCTATCTATCACAAAGTCTTCTTCTACCTCAACGAACGCGTGGCGTCCCCCTACACTACTCTCTACATCATCGACCACCATACTTGGGACGAACTCGAGACTTCCGACACTATCCCTATCGGCGTACAACAAGGAGACGATCTCCACGCATACCGAGGACTAGCAGGAGAGTTATTCCCGCATCCTCAGTTCTATCCGCAGAGCAGAGTCAACCGCCTCTTTTACCCTCTCGTTAGATTCACCACTACCCGAGAAGCCTAAGTCAGGCAAACGTCCGTGGTAGACGTTACACCACGGATTCCCACCCACACCCACCCTTACATCCCTGTTTTTCCATAATTTAATCTCTAAGTCCAACTGATCTGGCATTGACTTTGACTGACTAAGTCATGCCCTCAGATAATATCTAGTCAAGGTTTTTTTTTTGTGATTTTTTCTCTAAGTTTGAATTGACTTTGGTTGACTTCAACTTGACTTTGCCTGACTTTGTGCAAAAATATTGACTAACAGTCGACTACAGATTGACCAACGTCCTATTTTTTCAACTTTTGCTTGACTTCCTTTTTTACTGAGGGTCATGTGTCAGTGGCCATGAGAATGTTAAGAATGTTAAGTTGAAAAGGGAGAGTATGAGTGCAAGCAAAGGCAATTTGCATTAAGGCAGATGGAGGATTGACAAGTCAAGAAAATCAATTCATTACATTTGCTAGGCTCTCTTTGAGCCCCTTTTATAAGTACAAGTACAATAGTATGAAACATATTTCAAAATGATTGAAGACGAAAATGATGCCTGGCCTACAATGTACATATTTTAGCTATTGTTTTTGTATTGTAGTAATAGATTTTTTTTTTTTTTTCATCTATCAAAAAAGTGGGAACAGATTACAATTATTATATTGCCTTTTAAATGGTTATAATATCATTATAAATAGCTTATGTTTTCTGACATATTATTTTATTTTAGCAATAAAAAGATATTAAAAAATAGTGCAATGTTATGTTTAACTTGCCAACTTGTCCAACTGGCACCACTTTGCTGCTGGTGCACCAGCAGAAAGTTGGGAAATCCCTGCCAGTAACATGTGTTCTTACTGATGACTAAGCATCAAATCCTGAATACTATAAATATACACATGGCCAGGTGCATTGTTGACATGACATAAATGGATGCACTACTCAGACTTTCTGTAGAGGTGTTTTTTTTAGTTGTCGATATATGCGCATGTATATGCGTTCACCATACCTCCCAGGTGCAGATATATGAATTCTAGGCCTTTTTAGGGCACTCAGCGATGCATATGGCTGTGACACAGTGTGTAATGTACATCTCACTGCCTTTATTCTGCTGACCCTTCTGTCTCTAACGCATTCAGAGTGACTGATACTAGCCCCATGCACAGGAAACAGGCCTGTGCAAATTCTCAGCTGGTGCCATATCTGGTGTGTGAACTATACTCATCTTCCATGGGTAGTGCTTGACTGAACCAACTGGGACCACCCTGGTCCAACAACAGTCACAGAGCACGCCTCACTGACAACACCCCAGGTAGACATAGTGTTTAAAAGTCCGACCTCAGTCCGGTTTTTTGCCCTAATTTGGAAAAACCAGACTGAACCGGTTCTCATTTTTATATATTTTACCCCGAGTTGGGCCAGACCGACAAAAGTCGGTTGTATCCGGTTGCCGAATTTTCAAAGACCGGCTCGACTCGGTCTGAACCGGCTCTTCCTGGGTCAGCCACAACTGACCAATGGTCAACTTAGACTGCACACAACTGCAGTCATAACAATTATACATTTTGAATACTACTATAGTCTACTACATATACAAGGTGGCTACTTGGAACCCAGGGGAATGAGGACTATTGTAAACACTTGCGCCCGCTTCGGCGCGGCGCAGAACTTCACGTCATCGTTGGTGTCTGTGTCGTCCAAGTTGTTGGTGTCCGTGTCATCGATGTCCGCATCGTCATCGGCATCTGCATCGTCGTCCGCGCAAGTGTCTGCATCTGTGTCATCGTCTGCATCTGTGTCGTCGTCTGCGTCCAGGTCGCCGCCGCCGTCGTGGCAGCAGTTGTTGGCTGACCCCTTATTTCCATGGCCGCGCCGTGGTGGCCGATGCTGTCGTTGTTGCGCTGTCGTGATTGCAGCTTGAGTTGTTGAGTTGTTGTCAGGTGATGCGGTTGAAGTGGCCTGCATGTCTCCCACCCTGGTTCTAGTATGGGAACGTCCGACGTTGCGGGAAAGATGATGGGGAGCATTTAGCAGACCCTGCCAGTGACAGCGCTGCAAGTAGGTCTCGTGAATACGCATACACTCGAGGGTCAGCGAGGAAACTTACGTGCCCTGGACACAGGTTGTCAGTGCGCCTGAAACCTTCGTGCCCATTCTCTTCTTGTTCTCCTTCAACCTCTGATGACTTTGTGTTGAACTGGGCAGGTGAGATAGAATAGACATGAGCAGCAACGTAATGAGCTGGGTATGTGCACGGATGAGCGGAAGGCACTATACTTTGCCCATCATGTCACCGTCCATGATAGATGCGTCATTGCCGTCTTCTTCCACGAGCATTTGCAGCTCCACAGGGGAGGCCGCACACAGCATCTGGCGTGTTCGCAGATATGTGCAGAGCATCAACTTGTGGCTGTTTTAGTATTGGATGCCTTGGGGCCAGGAATGAGCCCCTGTGGGAAGTTCATAGTTCCCAGTCAACTTTGTTGGGTTGTCATCGACTCAGTCAATAATAATTAGTTTTTTGAATAATCCCGCCATATAGTTGATGAGATCGATTTTATTTCGATCTGTTTTGGTTGTCAGTGACATGTTCAATGAGAGTCGCCAAGAATCAACACATTTCCGGTGTCTAATCACACTTTAGGATGTATAAAAAACGATATAATTTGATTTCACCCTATAAAAATATACACATAGCGATGCCAGGTGATTTAAGTACATAAGAAACAGTCCAACCCTACACCATACAACACCACATCGGGGTGCGCCAATCAAGTCCTCCAGCAATACTTTGTCAAATGTGCAAGTGGGTGCTGTCTCAGGTTCTTGATCGCTGGGCCTGAGATTGGCAGCAGGGCCTGGATCCAATGGAGGTGGATTGGCTGCAATGGTTGCTGTAGTGGGCTGGTACCATCTCTGCGTCTACCTAGTGTTTAAAAGTCCAGTCATCTAAACTGCAAAAAACTGCAACTGGACCGGACTGAAACCAATCAAAACCGGACTTGCAGTTGCAGTTCTCCAAATTTGGGAATATTACCAGTTCTGGTTCATTGGAATTTGGTGCCACCCAGAACCGCACAAAACTGGCTTGGGTCGGGCACAACCGGTCTTTGCTGGGTCAGTTGCCACAACTGGACCTTCTGACACATCACAGCCTGGCGGGTTGTTACATGTCACTGGCACATTGCATGATGACTCGCTTTGACCACCACCACTGTCTAGGGCCCCACGCGACGACACAGCTGCACCCAGTGTGCTTCAACATTACCCCCTGCAAGCGATGACGGATGTCATCAACATGACAGCTCAACTCCAACAGCATCGGCCGCGATGACAACGAGGGCAATGGCGGCAGTTGGCGGTCAGCCAACACCAACCACCACCGCTGCCACCACCACACACCCCACCAACAACTCAACATGCAATCACCACGGCACAACAACGACGGTGGTATTGGCCACCACGGCGCAGCCACGATGATGAGGGTGATGGCGGGTCGGAGGCACGTACTCTTTAGCTGGCTGGACACTAGTGCCGGACCCACTCCCGCCGACCGATTGACCCTCACTTGCCTAACTAACTTAGTTCAACCGAGTTCGTTCATTGAATTGAATACCCTCTCATCATGTGACTGTGCCGTGGATAACGGACCTCCGACAGGGGCTTACCAACAGGGGCTTACTAGCCCTTGAACCCTTTAAAAGCAGCCCCAACAAACGCTACTCTTTCAGCTTAACTCTCATCTCAACTCTCATCTTAACTCTCGAATCGTTTTTCCTATCTGCTCCTTCGCCCTTCTGCCTGCATTCCTCAGGCTGCACTTCTCGTTTACTCTTCTTCCGGCGTCCACCGACAGAAGATCACTCCATGACGCAGACCACCCCTTCCCTGCCCCCTGTTTCTGATCAGGAGGCTAAGCTTTACTATGCTGGCCTTCCCTCCAAACCAGTCCTGGTCGCCCGTACTGGCTCAACACCATGGGAGGCGCCCACCGGCCCGGAGGCAAACCTCAAGATGAAGGAACTCAGAGTCGTGGGGAGACATGAGATCGGCAACGTCTGGGATGATCTGGCTCCGAAAGTAATCGCAATCCTGGATGCGAAGGGGGTAAACTTCACCAGCATCGATCTCGTCCGGTTTGGCTATGAAGATGAGCCCTCTGGAAACGTTGTCATCTGGATCGGAGTGACGCCTAATTCCGTCTCCTATGAAGTCGGCATCGCCGCGGCACTCCAGTGCAAGGAGCTCCTTTCGGAACATGGCCTCGACGACGTCGAAATCGAGTTACGCGAGTCAGAGTGCTGGCCGAAGTTTTACTGAGGTGGAGTCGTCTAGTTTATCCATCCTCCTCCCCCTTCTTTTTCTGGACTTCTCTTCTTTCTTTATCCGTGCACCTTTATCTATCGATTGGTTGTCGGTGGAAATGGCCCCTTTAGCTGGTTGGCATGCTGTTTAGGTTCGTCGTCTCGTTTCTTTCTTCTCCCCCCTCGCGCACTGACGGCCTTTGTCTACCTCCAGCCCACCGATCCAAGCATTCGACAACCCTGTTACGGTAGCCCCTTGCTGGATTTCGACAACCTAGTTCTTTATTCTCCCCATTTTGACCACTTGTACTTGATGGTTGTGTCGAATGTTATCGTGACTTTGTATGTTTCAACGTGCGCGCAATGAACCGTGCGATATCTAGGTAAAGTTGACTTGGGCACTCAGTATGCATCATGCTCTCGCTTTCACTCTTCATGCACTCGTACCAAGTATTGCTTCCCCCTGAGTCATTGACAGAACAGATTCGTGCGCCACGAAGCCAAGACGTGCTTTCCCCTCTTACACACGAATATCGCTACGCGCTCACTGCATGGACTTGTTCTTTTTGCTTTCTCCCTACTCGGCTGACCCCGCCATCACTACTTCTATTCTCCCCACAACGGACCCGAGCCAGCCAAGACGCCATCCTCAACGTGCAAGACCCACAAATGGAGAAACAAGTTGATTTGAAGTTGCCCTACAACGCCCTGACGCCCATTGCATGCCTTCCCCAGGTGGATGGTAAACAAGATGGCGAAGGGCGATACTTGTTTCAGACTAGACTTAGCGCGCTGACTTGAGAGGAGTAAGGACACGGGATTTCTCTGGTCAAGAACGCAGCCTTATATACATTGAATCGATCGTAGACAGTATCGAAGGTGAGCGGTAAGATGGGTAGGTAAGATAAGAGCG
Organism: Lactarius sanguifluus; assembly: GCA_021527775.1. Taxonomy (NCBI): domain Eukaryota; kingdom Fungi; phylum Basidiomycota; class Agaricomycetes; order Russulales; family Russulaceae; genus Lactarius; species Lactarius sanguifluus. The sequence continues at coordinate 15,166 of JAKEYF010000665.1, read as the reverse complement.
AAGAGAGGAAGGGACATAGGACGAGCAATGCGATGGAAAAAAAGTTTGGGCATGGGCTCTGCTGCAGGTCGAACCAGTAGTCCAGGGTTAAGGAAGCGAAGGAAGACAGAGTTGGGGATTTGGAGGGCCATAGGAAAAGTACTGTGTACCGACTTGAGATTCGGTGATCTCGAAAGGTGGAGACTCATTCCGCGGAGGAGGAAAAGGGAGGAAGAAGCGACCTCAGATAAGAAGAGAATGAGAAAGGAAGTAGGACGCGGCGAAGTACCTTACGCGATAGGATGTTAACGAGAGGCACGAGCAAGAGCGTGAAGGCGAGAAAATGACGACCAGGGAGAGCGCGGAGCGAGGGAGAGCAGGAAGCCTGGAGACAAGAAATGGTGTCGAGCGAGAAGGAAGGGGAGGGAGAGATTAAAGCGACTTGTAAGTTTCGAGTGGCACTAAGGCACCGGCGATTGCGTCCGAACCGCCCGAGGCCACGATTGGTGCTGGTGCAAGGTCTCTAGGTTTCATAATCGGCAGGTCGGGATCGCGTGCACGGGGCTGGGGTTCCTGCTGTTGCAACTGCCGGCGTTGTCGGCGAGGGAGTGACTCGAGCGTCGTAATTTTGAGTAGTGCGGGCTCTTGTGAAATGAGACGGTTCTCAATTTTGAGGTCTGCAGACGATATCAGCGATCAACCGAAAGCCACTCGTAGGTCGTGAGACGCATCTGAGTCGGTGCGCGACGCTGTTCTTGTGGCAATACTCTAGCGCGCTTCCGATCTGCCTCGCGATCTTCTTTGCAACGGTTTTGCGTAAACGGCCGTGGCTGACGAGGTAGTCAGGCACTTGCCCGCCGTTTATATCCTCGAACACCACGTAGTAATGATGCTAATGCGTAATCATCTTGCGCATGCTGCGGGTGTACGAACGATATAGAACGCGGCTTCGCGGATTGTGCAATTTCTTTGGACGCACCTTTCGTAGCTGTTTGGCAGCAGCCTCGGCATTTGGTACTCCGAGTACAGGTTGAACAGGATCAACGCGGGGTAGTTTGGACGGAAAGAAAAAAAAGCGCAAGATAAATCGATTGATGTCGAGAACGTGACGGGAGGACCGTATCAAATAAAAATATGAGCCCGCAAAACAGGACACTGATAAAAAAACAGTGAAAGATTACACACTTTTCCCCAGATCTCTACTTTCCCTACATCCGCTCCAAGAGTTTCGAGAGGGTGCATATTCACCAAGACTACGATTGGCCACGTCCGGTTTGGTCGGTGCTGCGGTAGGGGTGGTTTGGAGTGATGGCATGGGGTGTGATGTGCGGTCGCAACCTTGCTCTCCGCATTGGCGAAGAGTGTGTACGTATACGCCTGAGGAGGAGGATGAAGAGGCAATGGACGCAGACGAGGGGCGCTATGCGTGGAATGGGTGCAGCCGTGGAAACCGTATTGAGTAATGTCAGGAGAGGGCCGGGTGAGCTTGGAATCCTAGTGGAGATATATCGCTTGATATATCGTGCAGTCGACGTCACGGTAGACATGCATCTCCTCGGGCATTTCGGTGACAACGAAGTAAATCACATGATGGTGCTCACGGCCTCAGTACAACCCACAAGGTGCAACTTGGGTGCAACAGGCATATCGTATGTCACGGTGACCAGTTATGATGTGACCAGTTATGAGTTACTGTATGGAGTAGAGCTTGTGCACGTGATTTAAACATACCATATTTGGAAGGAGGGTCCAAAAATGGCTGTTAAAAAATCTGGTTCCGTCACCCCCTTGCGACCCCTCACGACTGCACTTGAACTCAAAGGTAGAAGTAAAGTTGTACAGTTCGAGTATTCGCAACTCTACAATTTTACTTCTGCATTGGAAAATCAGAGTAAGAATGGTGACACAAACGCAGGGTCAGAGCCTTGGTCAGAGCTCACAACAGTTTGTTGATAAACTTGGTCAGGACTGTGGTATCACCAGCAAAACCAAGCTTACTGCCAGCAATGATGGGGAAAACCAACCTGGGCCTAGTGGGCCCTGTTCTTCTGTGTCATGTCATGGCTGGGAAAGGGGACAACTGAGCTGATGGCAAACGATCCCCAACAACGACCGTCGTTCAAGCCGTCGTTACTTGAATGGGACAAGTGGTCCGCCATGCCGTTCTGTCGCAGCTAACGCACTTGTAGACTGTGGAAAAGAGCCCCAACCCCGGCAAGACATGGTAGAGGAAAGTACGAAGCTATCAGATGCGAAGAAGCCCAGGCTTGCGGATGACTGAGCAAGCTCTTCATCTAGATATTGTGATATACAGATGCTCTACATAACGTCGATTTGCTTCCAGTAAGTAATGATATAGAGCGCATCCCGTTCACTGTTGGCGCACGTGTGTGATGGCATAACTTATGGAGCTCAGGGTCGGCCCTAGTGTTAAAAATGAAGAGGCAAGTCTGCCGGTACACATCTATCTGATATGCGCAATGGAGATAAAAAGAGCCAGAAAGACTGAGCACCAGTGATAGTTGCTACCATGAACTACATTTTTGTCACCTCGTCCACAATCCACTAGTGACTATAATTAGACACAACAAAAGAGCTGAGAGCTGCGATGACACGAGGCCAGAATGGACACGTTCACACCCATCGACGTGAGAGCCGTCCGAGACAATTCTCACAACAGTTGTCACCCTTTTTTCTCTCTTTGAGACCAGACCGCCAGGTCAAGTTAGATTGGTGACCGGGCAGCTTTGTCATCCAGGCGAAAAAAGACTTGACCGACTTGCTTCCCGTCCGCGGTTCACAGGTTCGCCACCCGAAGTCATGTCAGACGTTTCCTCCTCGACGCCGTCCCTAACCCCCCAGTCTACGGGAACCCAAGACTCGTCGTCTCCACGCGCACCAAGCAAAAAATCTCGCCCTCAGGCTGCATTTTATCCAAATGTCAATGCCGCGAACAAGGAGCAGAAGCCATTTAGTCGAAGCGCAGCGAAGCGAGAGAGCGTCATGGCGCTGGGCAGCATCGAACATCTTCAACACTACTTCACCAAGACGGGGCTTATTGCCAAGAAGGAGTACGTCCGCGGTTTTTCTCTCTCAATACATTTCTCATCAGATTTCAGGTCCAACAAGCAGCGAAAGGGTCTCGTCCCTGCAATTGGAAGCCTCAGTGCCCACATCAAAGCGAATCCATCACTCAGTGGCCTTCCAGAACTCGACCTCCCTCCATCACCCGCACTTCCCACCCCATCTTTCCCTCCATTCACGCCTTATGTCAAGACCTTCGAGATCGACCCTGAGAACCTCCGGCCCGGAGTAACTCAGGACCTGTCGGTCGTCGAACAAGTCTGGAGGCTACGCGCCGACGACGACGCGCGACCCCCCGACCCGGGTCTGCTCAGTGTTAACGGACACGCGGCGCCAATCAGCGGTTTCGACGTGCTACGCGCTCTCAAGGTGACAACGCACGCGATCCGCTCCGTCCGGAATTACCTGCTCTCCCTTCCCGACGAGCACGGCCACACACAGCCCCGACAGGGTTTCCGCCCGACATCGCTTTCCACGAGCGAACCACAGAAACGGCGCGTCTTCTCGGGCACGGATCGCACCGACCCGCTTGCACGCATCCGGCGCGCGGCACTCGACGTCCTCACCCTCCTGCGCGAGCTGGAGGAGAGCGCGCGCGTTCCCTTATCGGACGACGCCTACGACGTGGGCAGCGACCACAGCTCGCTGGGACGCGTCGCATCACCTACAGAGCTATCGGATGTGCCGACCGACGCGTCGTTCTCGGTCTCCGTCATGCAGGTAGGCGGACGGCGCGAGTCGATTCTAGTCTGGGACGAAGAGGAAGAGGATTTCAACGTCGACGAGGAGAGCGAGCGGTTGCCGCGGGAGCGGTGGGACGAGCGACTCGTGCTCGGCAGTGGATGGCTGTACAAGCAAGACCTCAAGGTCGAGGACATCGAGAAGCAGCGGGGCATTGTCGCGCGGTACCTCGACACGGTCGACGAAGTATTGTTTGGCGGGAACAAGGACAGCGTTCGGGGCTGGGTGTACGAGCAGGACCGGGCGGCTCGGAAAGAGAAGCCCGAGCGGGAATCGCGGGGCAAAGGCCGACGCTCGAGCGCGCCGCTACTCACTCTCAATCAAATGGCACCCGACGCTGAGACGACCGCGATTGGGCGCTCCGCACGACGGGTGGTATCTGCGAACATGCTAGATAACATGCGCGATCTCGTTGTCACAGAGGAGCCCGAGGAGCTGGAAATACTCGTGGAAGAAGACGGCGATGACGATGACGGAGACGGAGACGACGAAACTTCTAGCGTGGACGACGACGATCTCCCGCGATGGGCGAAGCGGAGTGCCTTCCCCGACGATCCCCTCATGCGCGTACACGCGCTGCTCGTCGCGTTACTTCCCGCGTCTCTTCTATCTCACCTGCCCGGTTCGCAAGACCGAGCCGAGTTCCTGAACGCCCTCTCATCTGGTCAATTGCTCTGCCTTGCGTACAACGCCGGTGTCCGACAATCCAGAAAGCCCTGGGGCTACATCAACACGGACTCGATCCACGACATCATCGCTCTCGAGGTCGCCCTCACGAAGTCAGAGGTCGATGGTTCGCAAGAAGAGAAAGGGCGCAAAGGTTGGACGTTCAGGCGGACTGATAACCTGCGTCTGTGGGGCGCGTAAGTCCCCTCGCTGCTGCCCTCTGGGCCCTTCTGTACTCACGAGACGTACTTGCAGCGCTGTGAGGATCCGGTATATGCTCCCGATCATCTCTCCCGCAACGCCGGACGTGCCCACGCTGAAGCCGAATCCCACCGGCGACGCCGTGCCGCCTTCCCCGTCGTCGTCAAAGTTCTCGGAGCCGCCTATCTTCTTTGATGCGCGCGAAGTCGCACGCCAGGACGACGGGTGGGAAAACATGCTCGAACGCGTACTCCTCCGCTGGACACTGGCGGTAGTCGAAGAGCGCCGGAGCCACTCCCGCTGATCGATCGACCTAGTCCACATGCCCGTCATCTACTGACCATTTTTTGTCCCTGTCTATCCATCTGCCTGCTTCATTGGTCTGCTGGATACCTCCTGCCGCGATAGAGAGCGCGAGTTGCCCCATCTTTTATGTCACGTTTGCTATTTATTTTTCCAGCTATGACTCGCCACCTCTTTCAGATCGATATCAACTTAATTAATAGCTAGCAGAACGTGCGTCGTATGCAGCCTGTAGTTTGTTTGTTTTTTGTCTTTCTTTTTATCACTTGTTATATCCGCGCATTAGGATACCGAGAGCAATGTTAGTTACAGTTACATATGTCCAGGCGATCGGCCCAGTCTCGCATCTTCTGTCATTGAATCGGCGGCAAGCTTAGTGAGAGCGGTGTGTCGCAACGGGGTCGGAGCAGTGGTATGTTTCTCCATGGAATGCAGAGAACCGCAGATCGCCCCACCCACTCCACTTACTGACGCCCTTCCGTTGACGGCATTCGAGAGCCAAGACGTACCACGGAGCTGAGGTACTGTGGGCGCTTGTTTCATCCATGTGGAGGCTGACGCTACATATGCCTGTGTGCGAATCCAGTCCCTTGCGGCGATGTAAAACTCCGACTCTGAATAGACGGCGGTTGCAACGGCCAGAGCGGTGCTCATGAAGAGGGGAAGGACGACATTTCCATGGACAACTGCAGCCCAGTAGAAGTCGTCTAGCATTGCCTATGGCCTAGTAACAGAGCGATCGAATTTATGCAATGGAATAAGCCGGGTTAAAGCTTTGTCGTTTTAGCTGATGCCTACACGCCACGACCCCGACGATCAAGGTTATACAGATGATGCCACCAACGGTGCTGCCCACGATTTTTCTTGTGTTCGAGCTGCGACGCGAGGTCGAAGTCGGTGTCGAAGCCAAAGTCGACGATGTGCTGGGCGAAACGGTGGACTAGGCGGCGTTACCTGTCGAGGTAGGAACAATGGAAGCGGTACCCAAAACTTTGGTGAAATCTGGATAAGATAAAACATATGTTTTTAGGGTGATGGAGCCCCGCACGGGCCCCTCCTACGCGTTGTGCCGTCGGGATGTTCCAGTTGTCACTGATCTGTAAGGTCAGTGTTCATGAGATTTCTTTGGCGAGTAGCAGAGAGAAGATACACACAGATGAGTCGACGTAGGTACTTGCGTACCAGCTGGAATCGGTCTCGGGAAGCTGGAGTAGGTTGAACAGGAGCGCTAGTACAAACGACACGGGACTTACGTTCTGGGGCCCACCTTGATTGTACAGTTGAACGACCACGTAGAGTAACCCGGTTAAACGAGTAAGTCGATTGGTCGGAATCCAGGCGAAAACATAGTCAATTCATGGAAGCAACAGCCCCTGGCACACCTTCGCACGCACTGTTGGGGTGCTGCATTTGCACATATCGCCGTTGTCGATCCCACTTGGTGTAATAATCTTGGGGTGGTAAAGTGGAGACGAGGAGTGCTGCACACGTTAATATGACTGCATAACAAAGGTGGTGACAAGCGAAGTAGATCACGTGTTAGTGTTAGGGGCTTCAGTTGCATCGTATCACCGGCCTCAGGCTAACCGACGACCATCGTTCATCATGAGCTGGGTTCTTGTCGTCACTCATGACCTTCAGGCCATTGGAAGCCGTTTCTTGGTCGACACTACCTTCTGCGACAATGTCATATGTGATTTAAAGATGAAGGTCAAGGAGAAGTGGAAAGTCGACCTCGCTCATGTTGATGCCGAGTGTCTCACAGTGTGGAAGTTGAAGGGCAAAAATATTATCAACAGTTCGAACTCTAGTATCAAGTGCTTAGCAGAGATACTCGGGAACATCAATATCGACGACAAGGACACCGTTGAGGAACTTAACACAAGTGTGAAGGCGGCGGACCTTGCACTCCCACCTGATGAGACCCTACTTGTGCGAGTTCCTGGTACGTCACGCATGTCTACTGCCATTGGTCGAGTTCTCATGCAGCCCATACTAGCTGTTGTGTCAAATGAAGATCACTCACTCCGAGTCGGAGACCCTGTCGCGTCTAAAGTGGGCAGCAAATATAAAGACTGTTTTCTTCTGATGCACATCAGGGGGGATTTTATCGAAGAAGACATGAACTCGAACGACATTGTGGCCGCATATATAGTTCCCGACTTCGTTAAGAAGTATGAAGAGATCCTAGGTCGAAAACGAAAGCTGGCTGATGATGACAGCGAGGTCAGTCATTTTCATATCTTGTCGTGTGTGTCCAATTTCAGACACTGAGGCCACTGGCAGATGCTCGCAAAAGCCGAGCCATTTGTTGGGAAAGCGGCCTGGGAGAAGTACTTTGACAATTTGACAGCAGATCAGGAAATGCGTTTCCCTGCAAACAAGCACGAGATCAATCATCTCATTCACATCTCCTCTGTCGATGTGGAGAACTCATGGGATCCCTTAATGGAAGGAAGCCCAAGGCACTTCAAGGAAGACGATGCAAACTGGCTGTTCTTTTATGCAATCGCTCACCATTTTAGGTCACTCCATTCAAATATTGCGAGCGACGGAACTCTAAAAACCATTGTTAAACTGTGAGTGTCGCAAGAGTAGTCTTCTTTTGAGCTGATTTTCTCCCACAGAGGCCAAGAATCATGGCCGTTCTGGCTGGTCACCCAGGTTGGGAAGGACTGTTTTACTTACATACCGAAAAACGATTTTCTGGTCCTGAAGTTTGGCCTTCCACGAGTGACCGTGGAGGTCAATTCGAATCCACCGTCTAAACCTCCTGTCGATTTCTACCGCCTGATGCTTCAAGCGGCTAGCGTTGTTCGGTTTGCAAACACATTCATTGACGTATACAAGGAGAAGAAGACATTTATTCTCGTTGCCATATTTGTTGGTCATACTGGGCTGTCTCACCGCTATATTTTCTATCAGAGAAGGGATTCACGGACGGTACGCACACACGCCCTGTGGGTTGTATCACTAAAATATTATACTAAAGCGTCACAGGTATATCACAAACGACGAAGCTTCAGACTCTCCAAGGAGGGCGACCGCATAGAATTTGCACTCGAACTGTACAACATTGCCTCTGCATTGGAAAACGAGAGCGACTCGGAGAGTGGCGACACAAAAAGTAGGGTCAGAGAGCTCACGGCGGGTGTCGATAAACTTAGTCAGGACCACGGTATGCCGGAATTCACCAGCGACACCAAGTGCACTGTCAGCGACGATAGGGAAAACCAACCTGGGCCCAGTGTTTGTCCGAAGGGTGATGCTAGAGGCGCAAATGAACAACTCGAAGCCTCCGTATATCAAGTGGTACCGGATGTCTTTGAGACGGACGGCGGCACCTGGGAATTAATCGTTAAGGTACAACACACTAGAAGACATCTCTTGATCCTTGCGCCGTGCTGACTATCTTCTTGTAGCCACCACCTCACATTCACACGGTGTATCGACAGAGCGACCCAAACAAGACAGAATTGATTGCAAAGCACCTGTGTGAGGGATCGAACGAGCTGCACATCCTCAAGTGGCCCGCCGCGCCGTTCTCCGTCGCGGCCAACGCTCTTGTGGACCGCGGAAAAGAGCCCCGACCGAGGCAAGACATGGTAGAAGAAAGTATGAAGCCGCCAGAGGCTAAGAAGCCCAGGCTTGCGGGTGACTGAGTGCCATCCAGACCCGGACGTGCTGTTTAGTTGACTATAATTAACTTACACGACGAAGGCGTGGAACGGAGAGCTAAGAGCTGCGGCCTGAAAGGACACTGTTGACGTGAGAGCCCGTTACGACTAGCGACTGGTTTGTATCTCGGACATGCAACCCAGTAATAATCTCATTCTGAAGTTGCTTCCCGTCCGTGGTTCACGGGTTGGCCACCCGCAGACATTTCCTCCTCGACGCCGTCCCTGGCAGACGTCCTGCACCATTACCGTATCCTTCCACTTCCCAATAACAATAGCCACTGCGGCAAATAGAACACCTCCCCAGAAAACCCGTCGTCATTACGCACACCAAGCAAAAAATCTCGCCCCCAGGCTGCGTTCTGTCTGGATGTCAGTGCTGCGGACAAGGAGCAGAAACCATTCAGTCGGATTGCGGCGAAGCAAGAGAGCGTCATGGCACTGGGCAGCATCGAACGTCTTCAACACTACTTCACCAAGACGGGGCTTATTGCCAAGAGGAGTACGTCCGCGGTTTTTATCTCTCAATACATGGATTTCAGGTCCAACGCGCAGCGACTCGGAAAGGGTCTCGTCCCTGCAATTGGAAGCCTCAGTGCCTACATCAAAGCGAATCTATCACTCAGTGGCTTTCCAGAACTCGACCTCCCTCCATCACCAGCACTTCCGCCTCCGACGACGCGCGACCCCCCGACCCGGGTCTGCTCAGCGTTAATGGATACGCGGCGCCGAGCAGCGGTTTCGACCTGCTACGCGCTCTCAAGTTGACGCGTTGACGACCCACGCGATCCGCGCTGTCCGGAATTATCTACTGTCCCTCCCCGACGGGCACGGCCACACATATCCCCGACAGGGTTTCCGCCTGACATCCCTTATCGGACGACGCCTACGACTCCGGCAGCGACCACAGCTCGCAGGGGCGCATCGCGTCGCTGACAGATATCGCATGTGCCGACCGACGCATCATTTTCGGTCTCCGTCATGCAAGTAGGCGGACGACGCGAGTCGATTCTAGTCTGGGACGAGGAGGAAGAGGATTTCAACGTCGACGAAGAGAGCGAGCATTTGCCGCGGAAGTGGTGGGACTGACGGCTCGTGCTCGGCAGTGGATGGCTGTACAAGCAAGACCTCAAGATCGAGGACATCGAGAAGCAGCGGGGCATTGTCGCGCAGTACCTCGACACGGTCGACGAAGTGTTGTTTGGCGGGAACAAGGACAGCGTTCGGGGCTGTACGAGCAGGAACGGCCCGGCGGCTCGGAAAGAGAAGCCCGAGCGGGAATCGCGGGGCAAAGGCCGACGCTCGAGCGCGCCGCTACTCACTCTCAACCAGATGGCGCCCAACGCTGAGACGACCGCGATTGGGCGCTCCGCACAACGGGCGGTATCTGCGAACATACTAGATAACATGCGTGATCTCGTTGTCACAGAGGAGCCCGAGGAGCTGGAAATACTCGTGGAAGAAGACGGCGATGATGACGACGGAGACGGAGACGACGAAACTTCTAGCGTGGACGACGACGATCTCCCGCGATGGGCGAAGCGGAGTGCCTTCCCCGACGATCCCCTCATGCGCGTACACGCGCTGCTCGTCGCGTTACTTCCCGCGTCTCTTCTATCTCACCTGCCCGGTTCGCAAGACCGAGCCGAGTTCCTGAACGCCCTCTCATCTGGTCAATTGCTCTACCTTGCGTACAACGCCGGTGTCCGACAATCCAGAAAGCCCTGGGGCTACATCAACACGGACTCGATCCACGACATCATCGCTCTCGAGGCCGCTCTCACGAAGTCAGAGGTGGACGGCTCGCAAGAAGAGAAAGGGCGCAAAGGTTGGAGGTTCTGGCGGACTGATAACCTGCGTCTGTGGGGCGCGTAAGTCCCCTCGCTCGCTGTTGCCCTCCGGGCGCCTCCGTACTCACGAGACGTACTTGCAGGGCTGTGAGGATCCGGTATATGCTCCCGATCATCTCTCCCGCAACGCCGGACGTGCCCACGCTGAAGCCGAATATCGAGGCCGTGCCGCCCTCCCCGTCGTCGTCAAAGTTCTCGGACCCACCTATCTTTGATGCGCGCGAAGTCGCACGCCAGGACGACGGGTGGGAAAACATGCTCGAACGTGTACTCCTCCGCTGGACACTGGCGGTAGTCGAAGAGTGCCGGAGCCACTCCCACTGGTCGGTCGACCCAGGTCCACATGCTTGTTATCTACTGACCATTTTTTGTCTTTCTGTCTATCCGTCTGCCAGAACGCGTACTCATCTGCTAGATACTGACGGTAGTTGAAGAGCGCCAGAGTCACTCCTGCTGATCGATCGACCTACCGCACGAGGATCTGTATGCCTGTCATCTACCCAAGTTTTTGTCCGTCTGTCTACCCGTCTGCCAGACTCTCGTTGGTTTGTTGGACACCTCCTGCCAGAGCGCATTGCGTAGTGGTATGAAGAAAGGAAAAAAAAAAAAACCCTCGCTGCCGTCGTTCTCGCCTTCGTGTCATTCCCGCCACCTCAGCACCATCATCGCTGTCGTCCTTCACCTCACCACCGTTGCAGCCCTCTGCGTCACTGTTGTCATCAACCTGGTTGTCGTCATCATCAAGCCCAATAGTGGCAGGGATCGGACAGCAGTAGCCACATGGTTGTGTGCTGCGATGCGAAGGTGGAGGAGGCGACGGGGACTTGAGAGTGTCAAGGGTTCTGCAACAGTGATAAACGAAACCAAAAAAAAAAAAAAAAAAAAAAATGTATCTTAATATACTGGGCCTCGGCCCAGCATCGTCAGTCGCAGCGTGGGGGCATGGGGCAGAGGGACAAGGCGATGACCTCGTGGTGGATCGCGTGCCAGCGATGGTGTCGCCCGTGCCAGTGGGGGGTGGTCTGCATGCAACAACAACAATGAGTGTGTAGCCTGGAAGAGGGTCATTAAATGAACACTAGTGAGAGGGGGGAAAAAAGCACAAACACACCATCAGTTTGAACGTTGAGCTTGAAGCTAGAGTACGTATTGTGTAGAAGCTCCCTGCAGGAGAGAAACGGGTGTTCACACGTCAACGACACACCTTCCCACGCCACACATTAAGCCTCCGCAAGTCGTACTGTATCCTGTCCATGTCTACTGTACAGTATTCTCTCACTTTACTCCTGCCTGTGGTCCCACTTCCACCTCTCGTCCAGCTACTCCAGACCCATCCTTTCAAGCCCCTCTCCCATCCTCACTCGTGGTCAAGATGCGGCTGATGACACACTGGGCTTCATCCCAGTGCATCAAGATATGTTTTTTTTTTCTGTCTTGTTCGTTTCTTGCTAATGTTATTTTTTCCTCACCCGTTCAAGCCTCTCTCCCATCCTCACTCATGGTCAAGACATGGCAGAGGACACACTGGGCTTCGTCCCAGTGCATCATGATTTTTTTTCCAGTTGTGTTTGTTTCTTGCTAATGTTGCAGCCTTGCAGGTTATACTTTTCTCTCCACCATCACTGATCCGCTGCCACGGTGCCCCAGCAAGACCCCGCCACCATTGCCCCACCACATGAATGCCATGCCAATACCATGTGCAAGATCCCACAACCACCAACTCACCCCCATGGCGCACAAGACCCTGACTGCCAACCCACCATGCTGTCTCAACACGGCACGCAAGACCCCACCACCACCGACCCACCACGTCCACACCACGGCACGCAAGACCCCACCACCGCCAACACACCACATCCACGCAAGACCCCACCAACCCACCATGCCCCTGCAATGCAGCACACAAGACCCCCAATCACCAACCACCACCACGCCCTCAACATGGCACGCAAGACCCCACCATGTTGCACAAGACCCCGCCGACCTGCCATGCCACCTCAACTCTAACCACACCACCTCACCACCATGCAGACAACCACCACCCGCTGCACCAACCCAACACGCCACGCAAGGCCAGCCCACCGACCCCCACACCACGCCGACACAGCGTGCACCACCCCACCACCCGTGACTCACTGCCACGTCGACCCAACACACCACACCACTGCCGACCCACACGTTGCCCCAACCTGTGACCACCAGCCGACAGGGTACACTCAATACTTACAATGTACATATTGTAGCTTTTATTTTTGTATTGTGGGAATTAAAATATAAATGGTTTATTTTGAAAAAAGGAACTGATTACAATTATCATATTGTCTTTTTAAGTGGTTATAATATCATTATAAATGGTTTATTTTTTCTGCATATTATTTTATTTTAGCAATAAAAAAAGGTATTAAAAAATAGAGCAATATTATGTTTAACTTACCAACTTGTCCAACTTGCACAACTTTCTGCTGGTGCACCAGCAGAAAGTTGAGAAAGTTCTGGCAGTAACACGTCATCTTGCTGATGCACCTGGCAGACCCAGGGGTATGTGCAGAAGTTCTACGATTCCAACAGTCTTTGCAGCTCAAGCGGGACCTACAACAACATGCACAGGAACTGGATAGGTCATGGACGGAGTGGCATGCACAAAGTCACAGTATTGACCAGCGACTGCACAACACTAATGTCCCGAGCAGACTTGCCAACCACCTCCCCAATGTCATAATTCCGCCCCTACTCAACATGGAAAACAATGACCCCAGGGCCCACGCAGGACAACTCAACCTGCACATCAACCTCAGCAACACACCACCACCGATCCCAGCACCACCACCCCCCCCCAAACCAATGAGACCCGCAATGGCCCAGCGCACACCACACAGCGTGGTAGGCAGACCACGTCTTCACAACACCAAGAACAGCCATGGACTCCCACACTGTTACTACTGCAACGATGAGAAGCACTTGTCTTTTGAGTGTTCTACACCCCACGTGAAGTGCCTCGAATGGCATCAGTGCAAAGTCCCAAACAACCATGTCCACCACCACACCCACTGCAGCTGGCACGATCCAGAGGCAGCATCCCAAGTCTACAGCCACTGACATCAACCCTATCGACCCCCTCACACATTACCACCACGCCCCAGCCACACTGGGAACACCCTCCCCCTCGCCCTGCATATCGATCGCAGTAAAGAACCGGGCAAGATCATAGAAGATGAAGACCACATCAATTGGGCAAGGTACAAACATGTTCCGATCTAGCTTGGGACGAGCCAACCAAGAAGGGGCTGTATGTCACGATCACGTGACATGCCACATAAGCAGATTTCAGATTTGGTAGTGACTCATAACGACTCGAAGTGTTGCCAGCTCACCAGGTGCCAGCGGCCTTACACTGCTGGCATACACACATCCCATAAAATAGTCCCAAAAAATACACAGTCTGTACAAGTACTTAAGATGTGGTAGACTAGCTTGTAAATGGTAGCTAGTCTTTGTAGAATTCTCAGCATTCTCTGGACTTGTCAAGTAGCTTGAAGACACGCCGCCAGAACCTCAGAAGAAGTTGACACATTGACTTCTCAGTCCCACTCACCGACTTCGAAGCGCCTCGTGCAGAACAACCCACTGAGGTCGTAACATTCCCCTTGTTAGCTCTCTAGGACCTGTATCCTAGGATTGCACCTTATGTTTGTCCCTGACAAACATCATGTACTAGTATATAAGTCCCACGCTACCTAGCTTGTATGGTAGACTTGACTTCTTGTGTAATACCACACCACTGTCTCCTCTCACGATCTGCACCTTTGAGTTGCACTTTCACTTGACTCCCGTCTTCACTCTAGAGATTTCAGGTCCAGTCAGGTCCAGTTTTTTACCCCTTTTGGCCACAACCACAACCGCAACCAGTTGGTCTTTTTCTGGCTGTGGCACAACCAACAACCAGACCACAACCGACTGGCTATTATCGGTTGTACAGTTGTCGTCGGTTGGAACCGGTTCCAACCAACAGCTACACTCAATTTTCCATACAATGGTGCTACAGAATCACAAGTCTATTACTGTATTTATTACAGAAAAAGTATACTTGTACACTAGCTACAGTTACAGTATAATCCTTGCCGCCACCATGCTCTGAGTCACTGTCCAAGTCATCACCATCACAATCTGTTGTTGTGCCACATTGTCGTGTCACGCACGTTGTCGATGCTGTTCTTGATGCTGTTGCTGTTGTTGTCCTGTGGTTGACATTGCCCCATCATAGTTCGTCCAGGTCATTGTCGTCATGTTGTGTCATGTTGTCATGTCATGCATTGTCGACAGTGTTGCTGTTGTTGTCCAAGTTGGTGTTGTCATGGTTTTGGCCAACATCACCCAGTCGTAGTCTGAATTGCCACTCCATTCCGGGTTTTGGTGGTCGCATTGTCACCCTTGCTGGGGGTTGTGGGTGGGGCGTCCTTGGCAAAGTCCACGTGTCGTTGTGGTCATTGTTGTTGTTGTTGTTGGCAACACGCGAAGTGTGAACAAAATCAGAAATCACCGGGAACTTCCCACACCTGATGGAAGTGTTCCTATGATGTGACAGTTGTAACGGCCGTGTATGCTGTACACAATGACGACGGCGATGGCGACAGCAGCTTCCCCACACTTGTGTTGCAAGCCACAACA
>JAKEYF010000664.1:0-21415 GCA_021527775.1 Lactarius sanguifluus | reverse complement strand
TCTTTGCATATTATGCTACTTGCTAAGTTGATTTCTTCCAGTATTGCTCTGCAACATGGCGGCGAACGCATGCCACACTCTCCAGCCGACGCGACTGATAGGTATCAAACTATAAACAGTTGGAGAAACGGCGCAGCGTTGGTTCCTCAACGCGGCTTTGAGCAACCGCCTGAAGACAAGCCCAAGAAGAAGAACGGTCTGGCGAAGATCTGGCGGCTAGTTACTGGGTCTTCGAAAAATGACGTCGACCCTTCCACCATCAACATTTCACATGCGCGCTCACTGAACACGCGCACGATGATGATTACCCTCTTGCACCGCACCCCCATTATCGTATTTGGTTAGTCGTGGCACAGCGACAACGGAGGTTCTGCCCTACGGCACGTCTCCACACCTTCCCTTCCATCATCGGCTTACCCCTAATTATCCCTATCTTCTGCGGCATGTCCCCGCCCCCGCACCGTCCAGCCTACTCCCATCTCCGACTTCTTCGAGACCAGTAGTCATCTCTGAGCTTTCTGATAGTCGTAAAGCGCTTCTGGCCGAGAGTGATGCGGAACAACCCTCATTTACCCAGAAGAGGAACGTTTGCGAGCCTCGACAACTCAGCGGGGTGTACACCCACGACGTCAGAACCTGATCTGCGTCGTCGCGCGTCTCAAGTCCAGATCGTCCTGCGCCCCGGTTCCACGAATTCCGACGTCAATATCCCAGGCAGCTCCCCCACAAGCGTCGAGTGGGTGGCGGGACAAATGCTCCCAACCACTTCCTGGCGAGGTCCAACTACGTGCACCAGTGCACGCGCAGACAGAACTTCGACCCCGCACGCTGTTTTCATATGACATGCGTGAAGTTAATGGTGGGCAGGCGCTCACCGCACCAGGCGCCGTTTAGCCGCACGGAGATGCGGCGGCAGTCGTTCAATGGACTTAGCAACCCACCCTCGGGCCTTGTTGTCCAGACGATGCCGGCGCGACGCCAGATTTGACTCGGAAAAGTACGGCGAGTTCGGTGCCTCACGCAGTGTACTCGTGCCGTCGTCCCTCCAAGCGCAACAACCCGCAAAACGGAAGAGCAAGTTTGGCTTTGCGTCGTTGCTAGGGCGGAAGACGTCTACCCCGGTGCAGGACCCTGAGCCTGTCGAGTTCCCATTAGGGCGAAGGCTCCGGGTCAGAGGCACGGCACGAGGCAGAAGATGGGGATGCATTATGGAACACGATGGCCAATGGAGAAGCGGGGCAGGGCCATGTATTTCCGAGGCTGTCGATGTCCCTGACGGACGCGAAAAAACATCGAGGCGCTCGTTGACCAAAGCCCAGATTTCGTTTCCTACCGCTACCCGTCCGGCGACCAGAACATGCAATTGCTCCGGTAGGACGTGGTGACACTCAAACTTCTTGGCATCAACCATTATCGTTGGCTACCTTCTCCCCCTCATTATCGACATTATTGGTTCCCTATGTTGCAGCACTTGATCTCTTATTTCTTTCTGTTCCCGTATTTTCCGATATCAACTGCCCGCATTTTGTTCAGTTTGGTTCTCATGCACCATTGCTTGTCTATTCATCCCCACGGACACCGCATCTCACCTACTCTCACACGCTCTCGATCCTGTGCCCATCAAGGCTTCCGTTCTCCAGTAAACTTTGTATATGCCTTGACACTGCATAATTGGTAGGAGACTGGTGCTATGCAATGTGCTATTGCCACTTATGGTCACGCGACTGGCTCTGAGAGTCCCGTGTCCAGACACGTCGCGTTCAAGTTGTTCCCCTACACACACCAGGCAGTCACCACAGCGTATTTGATCCACCAATCCTAAGCATAATGGTGAGGCGTGTGTTATATGCGCATATATTTACGACAGCCCTCTCGTGCACAGGCGCCTCGAGGCTTATCAGCGGAAGAGAAGAGAGTAAAATTGTTGGAAATCTTTCACGACACAGTAAGCATCCACCCGATATGTCTACGTTACGACACGCTCTGGACACACGGTAGAAAGACTTCTATCAGGCGAGTGGCACCTCGAGACCTGTCGTATCTCCGCGTTTTGATTGATTATGACAGCTGAAGGAACTAGAGAAGCTCGGCCCCAAAATGAAAGGGATCGGTGATTGAGAGATTTCATTCGTGGAATTCTCCACCCCTCGTTCACACTGCGAGGCGAAAAATTTTACAGTCTCGCAATCCGTCAAGGAGGTTCTGCAGTCGCTCGTCGACGATAACCTCGTCCAGTCGGACAAAATTGGTTCATCAAACTGTACGTTGCTTCACGCGCAAAATTCCATTTTTACGCACGCCTTTTTCCCCCCACAGTCTTCTGGAGTTTTCCCTCTCAACGAGGCGCAATCGTGCGTCGTTCCATTCAATTCCATTCCGCGGCGTTTAACTACCGATTCTACTGTACAAATCAAAACAGATGCAAAACCGCCTTGACGCCGCGAGAGAAGCCCGAGCCGCGAGCGAACAACAATTGGCGGAGCTACAAGCGGCTATTGCGGCCGAACGCGCGGCGCGCCCCGAAAGCGTGCGTTTTTTTTTTACCGATATACTGTACGGCTTCGACCTTTGCCTCATTGTCCGCCGGCGCCGCAAATTAACAGGATCAACGCGCGGCAGCACTGGCACGTCTCGCTTCTACGACGAAGGAGCTTGCCGCGCTGCAGGTGGAGCTCGACGCGTATGGCGCGTGTGACCCGGTCAAGGTGGAAGAGAAGCGCAGGGCCGCGGTGCTCGCGCGGGAGGCCGCGTTGCGCCACACAGGTTTGGGGGGTTTTTTTTTTTCCCCATTCCCATCTCCCATCTGTATCACGTCCGTCGAGCCCAGGAAGCTGATGAAGAGCGACACAGATAATTATGCGGTGCTGATGTCCTACTTTACTCGACAGCACAACGTCGAGCCGCAGGACATCCGTGCCTATCTTGGAGTTGGGCCTGATTATGAAGACCTGTGTTGAGACAGGACGAAGTGAATGGTTGTGACTGCTGTAACGAGAAAGATACGTGGAAAAAGAACAAAGAGATAATATGACTTGCGGCACTCATACCTTCTGATGTCTATGCTACTACCCCTCGAGTTGGAGATCGGCTCTACAGTGGACCCAAAGGAAAACTGGGTCTAGCCCTTGGTCGAGTGCTTCAACGAGACTTGGCCATTGCTGGGGATCACCGTTCCAAGCCCGGTTCCAGGCTTGAATCTCATGAGTTCTAGTACGGTATGTCGCGCTGAATGCTCATGATTTGGAGGAATGGTACGACCTTTCCACGAACATGATGATCGGATAGATTCCCGGTCGCGTGCTGCGAGCCGTACCCATGAATCGTGCACGCCAAAGAACAGACGAATCACAAGCGAGGCTCAACACATTTGAAAAAGAAAAGAATAAGCTCGCGACGGTCTATTTCCTCATACTAATCAAGATACATAGCGAACCAGGACTCGGACGAAGAGCTGGTGCCTCGGGTGCCAGTCGCAGCAGAACCGAGGCTCATTCGACGATCGACTACTTTCCGGGATTCCCTTCATCATACATGTTGCGAAATTGGCCGACACAATCCCCCCGGAACACACACAAAGGACACACCAGGCCTTGTGGGATATGATGCAAGTGAACAAGGAAAACGACATCCGCAACATATGGTGCATCCCTTCCTCACACATAGACACCGCCATGCACAGACACCTCTTTGTTCTAGTGCCCTTCTAGTGCATATGGGCGGTCCAGAGTTGGATTTGTTGGGCTCGCGTGATCATGGCTATGTAGGCCCTCGTCCCATGCGATTTTACTTACTAGGAGGCCAGCGAGGGGCTCAGAGCTAAACTTGACATCCTGCACGCCCCAGGCGCCTTGTGTTATCACCCAGTCCCTTGCGTCCTCGTACAGCCACCTATAGGCGCCGCACGTCGCTCCTGCTCCTGCTCATCACTCCCGCACCACCAGATGGCAGGCGAATATACTTGGTCACGAACACTTTCGCCCACCAGGAGCACACATCCCGCGTGATGAACGTCATGATGCCCTTCCGTGATGCAATAGCGAACTTGGAATTGTACGGCAAGAATGTGGTACGGAACTTGAAGGGTGTAGAGAACGAACGTGTGAGCGCCGCGTTACCTGATGCGCACTACTAGTGAGGGGGGTCAAGTTTGGCGGGTGGGGCGAATGCAATTTAGGTGGCCGCTCTCACTCGCTCCTCTCTCGCAAACTGATTACCATGTACCTATGTGCTCACCTTCTCTTCTCCCATTCGCCCGTGAACCAACTCTACGCACTTCTCCCCTTTGCGTGAGTTAGGTCATCACTTGTGCGGCGTCTCTGCCAGTGCACAGCACTGATCTCCCCGGCCGCATGCTCCTTTCTCCTCTCTATATGCGACGGCAGTAGCCTGCGGGTCGCACATGCGATGGGCGGACATGGGTGTCGCTCGTTCAAGGTGTGATCTCAAAGATAAGAAGCCAAACTCGACTACAGCCTGAGGCTATGCAGATGCCAATCAACTTACGAACCAGGGACGCTTGTGATTGGCGCCTCCCAGTCAAAGTCCCTGTAAAAGGGAAGGAATCGATTCAATTGCGTTCAAAATTCTAGACGGTGTGGCTCATTTTCTCATCGAATCTTGGTGAAAGGAAACGAATGGGTTTGATCGATTCAAATTCCGGACTATCTCATTCTGATTCTTTGGCTCGCTGAATATTCGCTGAATAATTCAGGCGGTTTTCAGGAACCATCCGAGCTGCGCCAAACTTTGAAAAAGCTTGAAACTCCGGTTCGCCACATACAACCCTCGGCTTCAATGAGCGACCAAAGTCGATGGCTGTATGTGCGGCCTTTTCCCTACACGTCAACGCCAACGTGTCAAGAACACGACTCAGAGACAGTGTCACAGCCATACTGCATGGCAGTGTCATCTGATTATAATTCGTATTCGGTGGTGTTGAGGGTACAAAGATACAGACAAAAATGAATTCCTGGCTATCTATTCGGTTGTCACATGGAATTGAAGGGCTGAGAAGGTGGGCGCTGTTGTGCACATCAAGTCGTGAATCGTCTAGTGATGACCGCAAAGCCACTTTACGACTAGCGCCATTAAGTCAAAACGCATCTAGATTTACAAGCCATCAAGCATGGGTCCTTGACAGTGGGAACTAGAGCCGAGGAACAGCCAACCGAGGTAGAGCGCGTCAGAAGAGAAACAACCAGAACCCGGTGCCAAAGGTCCAAGCGAGCACAGAAGGCCAACTAATCTCTGTCTTCACTGGACGTGCAAAGTTTGTATTTCTTCTATCATCTCCAGCAGACGGATAGACCGACCCTTCCGCAATGAGAGGCGCAGGCAGTGGGGCAGAAGGCAGAACATCTTGTTGGTTGATTTCACCCGAACCTACCATGACGAGATTGCCAACAGACGGGACACCGTTCACGACGACAAACAAGACTGCGGGGGGACGATAGGGCTGACGTGCTTAGAAGATAGGAAGAGTCACTCACAAGCAGGGCCCGGCGGGAAGATGGCTGGGTTGGGCGGAAGGTTGCTACAATGGAGAATTCCTGAACCGTCGGCGTTCGCGGTGTAAGAAATTTCAAGCTCGGCAAGACGTTGCCCCATGTTCTGTGGGTTTAAGTCATTTGGAAATGGCACACAAGTAGGGCGTTGACCAGTACGGACCATGGTATGCGTAGAAAATCCCGTCCGCATCACAACAACCTTGGAACGCTTCACGTTCTCTGCATCTTCGAAGAGATCGCCGGCAGACAACGACAGGTTGAAGAAGCGCCCTCCATATCGTAAGTTATTTGGAATCCCTGCGGGCGAAGGCCGGCGCTGCTTAAAATAGGCTGGATAGAATTTTTCCACGCGATACTCGGTTGGATAAGGTATGCCAGAATCGATATAGTCCGAATTAGGATTCGAACCAGCAACAAGAACAGCGCCTGTGCCCTTCGTTAGAGTATCTAGTCAGTCAGAACGACAGTATCCTCACCATCAGGAAGGAGAGACGCAGTGGAATGATACATCCTAGGGACAGTACTTGCGGAAAGTCCATCCCGGGACCATTGAGAACCGGCGGGTGCCGACAAGTTATAGACGACCGGTTGGAGAATAGGATGATCTGCGTACGACTGGCCAATAGCCCACGAGTCATTGCCGTAGCCAGCAACGCCTAGATACTTGAGCTGTGTCGCTAAAAAGAATGATATGTGGGACAAGTGATCGCACCTGTTCCAGCACCGTTAAGACAAAGAACCTGACCAGTTGGTAGCAATATGAGGTTTCCCATTGTCCTGCCCTCCGGTAGAGGATCGACATGGGTATAAGAACGCGAGACGTCTGGAGTGATTTGTACACAAGACGAAGAGGCCTCGTGCTGGGCAATGTTCCAATTCGTCACCCATCTACACGTTTACAGGATGGTAAGTGGAAACGCCCCAAAAAGTGGCGCACGCACTCATTCAACCCAATATTGGTGCCACCACAGAACATGATGGTCGCAGTCCAGTTGTTTGCGGGGGTCAGAGGCATCATCACGACACCTGCACTTGCGGGGTAGGTCCTCACGGCGTCGGGGATGTCATCGATTCTGTACTCCACGCCCTGATGATGGTCGAGTAGCGCTGTCTGCCAGTTGGCTTGGACCAAAAGACGACCAGATGGTAGCAGGAATATAAGAGGATACAAGTTCAAGGGAAGTGTGTTTGTCAAGATGGGTGAAGTTACTGGTTGACCGCGAGACGGGAGGAATTCATACGTAGGGTTCGATTGGGCCGCATCGTCGACGAAGCCCCCCCATTGGCACCCCCCTATCTGTTGACACTATCAGTAACCAACGACTGGACGACAGAATACTCACAATGATCAAGCTACCATCTTCCAACGTCTCGCTGTACAAGTAGTCAGAAGAAACTACGTCGTTACCTTTGGGGGACTTACATTGATGGATACCAACGGCGAGTGGTCATGGCGCCCGCCAGTATCCAGTCGCAACTATTGTCATCGCATGGA
Organism: Lactarius sanguifluus; assembly: GCA_021527775.1. Classification (NCBI taxonomy): domain Eukaryota; kingdom Fungi; phylum Basidiomycota; class Agaricomycetes; order Russulales; family Russulaceae; genus Lactarius; species Lactarius sanguifluus. The sequence continues at coordinate 14,413 of JAKEYF010000664.1, read as the reverse complement.
TCTAAAAACCTATACAAGAAGGCTGTCAATGGACTGTCACTCGATCGGTTGGAAAGAGATAAGTACCGAATTCTGTTGTATAGAGAGGGTGTTTGAGCGGAATGCTTGAATATAAGAATTTCAAAGCTTACGACTTGCCCCCATCCGGGTCATTATAAGGTTGACCCCCGTCCTGGCTCATGGCAGTAGCCCCAGCATAGGTCACGGCTTGATTACCGCCGATATTGACCCATGTTCCATTTCCAAGGACATTCCCACCCTGCCCCAGGTTCAAACAGGCTGCCAAAGGTAGATAAGGCCGAACCCTCGCACCGCACAAAATGAGTTCGTAATGATGTCCATGGGCCTGGCTGAATTTCTGGAGATCGAAAACTCTGGACAAATGAAGATGTTCCGTCGAGATAGCCTTCGCACAGGTGATATGTGATTGCGTACCGGCTGCCCAGGCAGGGTGGCCATGGATTGGGGTGGGATTGTTTTCCGTCTTGTCGACGATGTAAACTTTATCCGTAGTGCCTAGAAATAGCTGCAATTGAACCGACGAGTCAGTTAGAATTATGAAGGACGTAATGGGTTGAATCGAATACTTGTTGCGCGCTAACAAGGCTAGATCCTACGACCTCAAAGCCGGCGGCTGCACCAGAGGCGCCTAAATACACTGGATGGTTGGATGGGGAAGAACCCGCTTGTATAGGAACAGCATTGAATGCCGCGAAGGCTGCGCTGAGAAGATTACAATAGAAATGCCCCATAAGTTCGAGGGAAGTGGTCTAGAATGTGGCTGTGTCGAAGTGAGATGACAGGAATCAGAATTCGGTGTGGATTGGAATGGAACTTTGGTGTAAAACCGTCACCACCGTGACACTACCGTGACAGCCTCGACACTCGACACACACAGGTCCGCAGCTCGACCAAAGTCAATGCAGGTGTTCCCGAACGGCCTCTGGGTGAAGTATGCGCCCTTTCGCCCTACAAATGCTCTCGCGTCAACGCGTCAACCCAATGCCCAACCCGAAGTAGTTTTGCACGCCATTCGACCACTCTGAAAAAGTGCGACACACGTCCTCTTTCCATACCGCTCACTCTGACATCCCAGCCCCTCCTGATCAGACCGCATCTCGAGGGCTCCGACAGTCTAATTCCGACACCAGGTGGTTCCTTTGCACCCGCACCTATCTACAAGCATGTCGGCACCCGGCGGCGTCAACGGGACTGTCCTTGGGACTGTCTGTAATGCGGAGCAGTACCAACAATCAATTGTAAATAACACCATCACATTGACACATGGTCAGAGCATCGGTTTGGCTGTGGGCATCCTCTTATCTGTCGCGAAGTTTAGCGGGTTAGACTAACGTCACACGCAGCTGACGGCAGAGGTATCATTCCCAGTCTTGCTGCCGTACTCATCGCCCTTGCTTTGACCTTACCAGTCTCTGTCCACCTTGACAAGAACCACGCAGAGAAATGTACTACGTTATAGAAGGGCCCATCCAATGTTGGCTGGAAGCTAATGCGGGTACCTTCTGACATTTACCTAGTCCGCTCAATATCTTCACAGCCCCGCGTAATCTCACTGTAGTCGTATGACAGCTTTCCCTTTTCGCGTATGATATTCTGCAAGCCTTGGGTGGTATCCTCGATGTTCGATGGGCCCACAACGGGATCGTCACGACAGGGCCTTATTGCATCATTCAGCAAAGGGGTGAACTTGGGGTCGCACTGATCATTCTCGTAAGTACTTCCTTTACCGTGGTTTCTCAGGACACTGATGTAAAACTGACCAGATACTCACTGTCTACACATTCGTAGTGGCCCAGTGGGATGTAGGGATTGGATCGCGTCGCTTTGCTTTTGGTATGGTTGCCCTCGCATCGCTCTTCGTTGCGCTCTGGGTTGGTATAGGCAACGACATTCACAAGGACTTGGAGACCCCACACCGGTACATATTTTCCATTTTCTGGCTTGGCTGGCGAATATATTTGGCTTTGGATCGCATTGTCCGCCTCGGTGATAATGTACATCCCGCTCTACTTCTGGATGAATGGCCGCCGCTTGTCGACTGATCCCAAGAAGTGGTACAAGTTTCGTCTCAGCAAGTCCGATGACGAGTACGCACAAAGGCGATCTACATTGGGAATACTTTCGTATGCCGTAACCTTTCTGTCGCAGGCGCCGCTCATATGTTTCTCAGCTACCCAATTGCGTACTCTTTCGTGGTCTTTCCAGTCTCGATTGTCCGTTGGATAGGGTTCCGTGCTAAGAAGAATGCACCCTCGGCGGCTACCTTTTTTGCTGTCTCGACGTTCAACCTGTCAGGCGCGATCAACGTCCTTCTCTTTCTGATCGTCCGACGTGAACTTCTCCTCTTCTCCTCCCCTGAGGAGTATAGTGGACACGAAGGAGGAGAACTTGACGACGATGTGGCAAAATCTAGCCTCAGTCCGCAACCGACTGGGATGGCTCGCGGATGGTGCGGAAGATAGGGCCTGGAATCTAACTGCTGACGGGAATAATGTAGCGTTATCTCGTATTAACTCTAGTTTAAGGTCTGACGGCATTTGACAACGGAGTCTAGGAGAGCCATGTGTCTTCCTAACATCGGAAGTTAGGCATGTCATCTATCTGCTGTAAGGCAACCACAGTGGTTTGGTGGGAAACCACCCATTTCCGGCCTCACCCAGCATCCCGGACCAGCACGGCCTTACGCTTCTTCGGTCCTCATTTACCTTCCCTTGCAACTTTTTTTACATCCCGCTCCGCTCTTGATCGCAAATGCCATTGTCTCGCTTCCTCCATGCCTACATGTTCATCCTTGTTTTTCGTCTGGATTGCGTTGCTATCCACTGTGCTACTCTACTCTTACCTTTCCCCCTCCGCCCTTTCCCCCTGCTAACAATCTCTCCTGCAACAGTGGTCTCTCCTGTACACAACCCCTTACTCTCTTGCTGAACGGAATCAGTGCCAACTCGTCAAAAAAAAAAGGGTCGAAATGAGTGTACCTGTTGTGCACAAACAAGGCTAGATCCTACGACCTCAAATTGGCGGTCGCACCGGACGCGCCTTCCAACCGTCAAGTGAACTGGATTGGTTGGACAATAATTGCACTGAATGTCGCGAAAGAAGTTGCGCTGAGAACATTACGATAGAAATGCCCCATCTGTTCGAGGGGAACTAGAGTAGATTGTGGCGGCTATGTGTTGATGTGAGGACTACAGCAACTACTGTAACTGTATGCCATTGGCAGGTGTCGACTTTGTTGACGCAGACCTTGCTTATGCTCGTCTATGAATTCGGGGCAAGATTCGGGGAGTGATGTTTTATGGAGATAATTCGAAAATTTTGTTATTGTTTGCGACGTCTCTCAAGACGTCTTTTCGCATTCTGCAGGTACTGTAGTGGGACGACGGCCTGTCTTTGTTTTTTCATTGGCGACCTGCGACCTGCCACCCAGTGATTGATCACAAAAATCTGACCAATGAGATTTCGGCGACTGAATTTGAATATATTTTACCGAGCTTGGCGGGAAACTGCCGCCACAGCTCTGACACACACACACAGCCCCGCAGCTTGGATGAGCGACCAAGAGGTTTCCGAACACTGGGTGTATGCGCGTCTTTCCCCCCTACAAATGCTCCCACGTCAACATCAATGCCCAAGTAATTTTGCACGCCATTCGACCACTCTGAAATAAGTGCGGAACACGTCCTCTTCCCACATCCCTCGCTCTGACATCCCAGCCCCTCCTATCAGAGCGAATCTGAAGGTTCCGACAGTCTAATCGCAACATCAGGTGGTTCTTTTACGCCTGCGCCCATATACAAGCATGTCGGTACTCGACGGTGTCAATGGGACTGTCTGTAATGCGGAGCAGTACCGACAATCAAATGACACCAACCCCGCCATCACGTGCCTGACACATGGTCAGAGCATTGGTTTGGCTGTGAGCATCCTCTCATCTGTCGCGAGGTTTAGTGGGTTAGACTAAAGCCACGCACAGCTGACGGCAGAGGCATCATTCCTCAGTCTTGTTGCCGTAATCATAGTTCTTATTTTGATTGGGGTATGTCCAGCCCGTCTTACCATTCTCTGTCCACCTTGACGTGAACCGTGCAGAGAAATGTGCTACGTTACAGAAGGGCCCTTCCAAGTGGTGGCTGGAAGTTACTGCGGGTGCCTGCTGATATCTACATGGTCCGCTCAATATTTTCACACCCCCGCGTGATCTCACTTTAGTCATGTGACAGCTTTCCCTTTTTGTGTACGATATTCTGCAAGCCCTCGGTGGTATCCTTGATGTTCGATGGGCCCACAACGGGATCGTCACGGTGGGCCCTTATTGCACTGCACAAGGCATTATTCAGCAAAGCGGTGAACTCGGAGTCGCACTCATTACTCTTGTATGTACCTTCCCTTACCGTGCTTCGCTTCTCAGGACACTGATGTACAACTGGCCAGATACTCACTGTCCACACGTTCGTAGTGGCTCTGTGGAAAGTAGGAATTGGAGCACGTCACTTTGCTTTTGGCATAGTTGGCCTCGTGTCTCTTTTCGTTGCGCTCTGGGTTGGTATAGGCAACGGCATTCATAAGAACTTTGAGATGCCCACTCCCGTATGTATTTTCCATTTTCTGGTCGCCACGTCTCACCACTGACACTGTCTGGCTAGTATTGGTGCTGGATCGGTCCTGAATATGGCGCGGAACGCTTGGCCGGGGAATATATTTGGCTTTGGATCGCGTTGTTCGCCTCGGTGATAATGTATATCCCACTCTATTTCTGGATGAAGGGCCGCTTGTCAGTCGATCCTGAGAAGTGGTACAAGTTTCGTCTCAGTGAGTCCGATGACGGGTACACACAACGGCGATCTGCGTTGGGAATGCTTTCGTAAGTTATAGTCTTTCTGTTGCAAACGCCGCTCATAAGTTTCTCAGCTACCCACTTGCGTACTCTTTCGTGGTCCTTCCAGTCTCGATTGCCCGTTGGTTAGTGTTCAGTAACAAGAAAGTGCCTTCGGCGGCTGCCTTTTTTGCTGTCTCGATGTTCAATCTGTCAGGCGCGATCAATGTCCTTCTTTTCCTGATCGTCCGACCTGGACTTCTCCTCTTCTCCCCCCCTGAGGAGTTCGGCGAACCTGAGGGTGCAGAAATCGGAGATCCAACTACTACAATGTTCCCTGATACGCCAAAATATAGCCACAGTCCGCAACCAACTGGGATGAGGCTCGCGGATGATGCGGATGATGGGGTCTGGAATCTGACTGCTGACGGCAACAATGTAGCGCTATCTCACATCGACTCTCGGCCAAGATCGGACGGCATTTGACGACGGAATCTAGGGGAGCCACATACCTTCCTAACATTGAAAGTAGGCACGTCATGCCACCACAGCGGTTGGGTTCCGAAACCGCCCATTTCCGACCTCCCCCAGCCATATCGAACCACCACGCATGCGCTTTGGCCCTCATTTTCCTTCCCTTGCGACTTCTTTGTTCACCTCGCTCCGCTCCTGATCGCAATTGCCATCTTCTCGCCGCACTTCCTCTATGCCTACACATTCGTCCTTGTTTTTTTTTTGTCTCAATTGCATTGCTATCCTCTATGCTACTCTATTTTTACCGCTTACAACTCTCTCATGTAGGGTCTCCTGTACATAAGCCCTTACTCTCTTGCTGAAGCCAAGTCGATATAAATTTAAATTTAAATTCAATTTATATTGCGGTGCGCATCCCAAACTACGGTTATAAAAGACTGTACAGCCTCTGATATGATGCACGATAAGTAGAAATTAGTGTGCCTGTTTTGCGCGGGGATCGCCTTCCAACACCAAGAGAACTGGATGATTAGACCGGGACCACCTGTGCAGGTGTGGCAAAGACCACTGAAGCTGCCAAGGAAGCTGCACTGAGAAGACTCGGATTGCGATGATAGAGATGCCCCATTTGGGGGCCCGGGGATGTGGCTATGTAAGGGATTTGAACAGTCAGGCTCAAAGCCGCATTTTCCACTGGCAAGCCTTGATCATCAGCTGCACGGGCTGTGTATATCGAGGATGACTCGACCCTAGTGGGTTTCAAATTTGGCTTGGCTTAGACTGTGATGAACACTGAGCGCTAAGCAACCAAAGTCCATTTAGTCTTTCCCTGAACATCTGTTGTATGAGCGTCTTTCCCATGCAAATGCTCTCACGTCAAGGGCAGGGTCTAAACGATTCTATGCAGCCATTGATTTAAAATGTACAGAAATGAGCACTTTCCATATTTTTCGTGCCCCCTGACCAGATCAAAGCTCGAAAGGTTTTTCCGGTCTAATACCAGGCGATCCTTTTGCACCCACCATCTACAAGCATGTCAACACTCGACGGTGTCCATGGAACTGTCTGTAATGAGCAGCAGTATCAACAATCCCTGTTGACAGAGCCCCACCGCACTATCTCGTGCTTGACACATGGTCAGGGCATTGGTTTGGCCGTGAGTATCATCTTATATGCCATATGGGTTAACTGGTTACATTGGGGCCACACGCAGCTGACGGCAGGGGCATCTCTCCTCAGTCTCGCCGCTGTAGTTGTCATTTTTGTTTTGATTGGGGTATGTCCAACTGTCCCAGCAGTAGCTGTCGAGTTTGACGAGAACCGTGCAGAGGAATAGGCTACGTTATAGAAAAGCCCTCCCAAATGGTGGCTGGAAGTTACTGCAGGTGCCTGCTGACATTTACCTGGTCTGCCCAATATTTTCACGGCCTCGCATGATCTCATTTAATCACGTCGTGTGACAGCTTTCCCTTTTTGTGTACGATATTCTGCAAGCCTTTGGTGGTATCCTCGATGTTCAGTGGGCCCACGACGGGATTGTCATGGCGGGCCATTATTGCACAGCGCAGGGGGTTATTCAGCAAATCGGCCAACTCAGGGTCGCACCAATCACTCTTGTATGCCCCTCATATTGTGGTTGGCTCCTCAGAAGTCAGAACACTGATGTGCGACTGGCCACTGGCAGATAATTACTGTCTATTCATTCGTAGTGGCTCTGTGGAATATTGGGATTCAAGCACGTCACTTCGCCTTCGGTACGGTGGCCCTTGCGTCCCTTTTCACTGCACTCTGGGTTGGTATTGGTAATGGCGTTCACAAGAACTTTGTGACCCCCACACCCGTACGTTTCTCCAATCTTCTGACTGCTACGGCTTACCACTGACATTGTGTCTGGTTAGTATTGGTGCTGGATCAGCCCTGAATACAAATTGGAACGCTTAGCTGGGGAATACGTTTGGATGTGGATCGCGTTATTTGCATCGGTGATCATGTACCTCCCACTTTATTTCTGGACAAAGGGCCGCTTGTCGGTCAATCCTGAGAAGTGGTACAAGTTTCACCTCGGCAAGTCCAATGGTGAGTACCGTGAGTACCCACAGAGGCAAGCTGCGTTGGGGATGCTGTGGTAAGTCATAGCCTTTCTGTCACAAGCACCGCTCATAAGTTCTCAGTTACCCACTTGCATACTCTCTCATGGTCCTTCCACTCACAATTGCCCGTTGGTCGCTGTTCGATCACAAGAAGGTGTCCTCAGCGGCTACCTTTTTTGGTGTCGTCATGTTCAATCTGTCGGGCGCAATCAACGTCCTTCTCTTCCTGATCGTCTGACCTCGACTTCTCCTCTTCTCCCCCCCTGAGGAGTTTAGTGAACCCGATGTAGAATTTCACTATTCAAATACCGATTCTACGATATTCCCCGATACTAATCACAGTCACAGTCCACAACCGACTGAGATGATGAGAGGGGGAGGGTCAGGCCCGAACTTGGGCCCGAAGGTTGGGCCAAGCGTGGACGACATTTGAGAACGGAGTCTTGACTGTCTTGTACATAAAGGTGCTCGTATCTTCTTGACCTTGGTGTCATTATCCATCTGTCTTATCACCTGTCGCTCTGTACTACTACTGTGACTTCCCACAGATGTTTATGTACGTTTATGATTAATCACGATAAGGTTCCTCCATGGCGGTGATTACCCCTGACATTTACCCATGTTCCAAGATTCCCCCTTGCCTCAAGTCCAATTTGAAAGAAACAGCTGATAAGGCTGAATCCCCGCACCACACAAAGTGAATTCATAATGATGTCCATCTTAAATTCTGGAGATCGAAATTCTGGACATTCCATTGGTTGCGATTGAACCGCTTGTCCGTTGAAAAGTCATTATAAAGGACGAAATCAGACAACCTGTTGTGCGCTAATGAGGCTAGATCCCACGACTTCAAAGTTGGCAGTCGCGCCTTGAGTCGCGCCAACCATGTAAGCTGCCAGTGGTTGGTTGGATGGGACGAACAGGAATGGCACCGAGGGCCACTAAACTGTGCTGAGAAGACTTTTTGATTGGAGTGCCTCATCTTTCAGGAATCATCACGGGCCAAGCGAAACCTGAAACCTCCACCGAGGTCGCCACCAATACACATAGCTTGTGGCTTGGAAGGTCAAGCTATTAGGTTCGGGTCACAACTGCTTCCCACGTCAACATCTAGTACTAGTAAATGATCTTGTGCCCTTCGGCCGCTCTTACAAAATGAGGGGCACACGACCTCTTTCCTTGTCTTTCACTCTGACATCCCAGCCCCTCTGATCAGACCGAATCTCGAAGGTTTAGTGGTTCCTTTGCACCCGTGCCCTCTACAAGCATGTCAACACCCGGCGGTGTCAATGGGACTGTTTGTAATACGCAGCAGTATCAACAATACCTATCAAACAAATCTCACCCCACCATCACATGCTTGACACATGGTCAGAGCATTGGTTTGACTGTGAGCATTCTCTTAACTGTTGTGAAGTTTAACGAGTTAGACTAAAGTCACACGCAGCTGACAGCAGAAGCATCGATCCTAAGCCTCGCAGCAGTAATGGCTGTCCTTGTTTTGATCGTGGTATGTCTAACCTCGTCATACCAGTGGCTTACCATATCCATATCGACGTGAACCGCACAGGGAAATGTACTACGTTATCGAAGGGCCTTCCCAAATGGTGACTGGAAGTTATTGCAGGTGCCTGCTGACATCTACATGGTTCGCTCAATATCTTCACAGCCCCGCCTGATCTCCGTGACTCATTTTAGTTGTGCGACAGCTTTCCATTTTTGCGTATGATATCCTGCAAGCCTTGGGTGGTATCCTCGATGTTCGATGGGCCCACGACGGAATCGTCACGGTGGGCCCTTATTGCACAGCACAAGGCATTATTCAGCAAAGCGGTGAACTCGGGGTCGCACTGTTCACTCTCGTATGTACCTTCCCTTACCGTAGTTGGCTTCTCAGGACACTGATGTGCAACTTACCAGATAATCACCGTCCACACATTCGTAGTAGCTCTGTGGAAAGTAGGAATTGGAGCACGTCACTTTGCTTTTGGCATAGTTGCCCTCGCGTCTCTTTTCGTTGCGCTCTGGGTTGGTATAGGCAACGGCATTCACAAGAACTTTGAGACCCCCACACCTGTACCTTTTTTCCGATTTTCTCACCACCAGGCCTTCCCACTGACACTGCCCTGCTAGTATTGGTGCTGGATTAGTCCCGAATACAACGCGGAACGCCTAGGCGGTGAATATGTTTGGATTTGGATCGCATTGTTTGCCTCGGTGATAATGTATATCCCACTCTACTTCTGGACGAAGGGCCGCTTGTCGGTCGATCCTGAGAAGTGGTACAAGTTTCGTCTCAGTGAATCCGATGACGAGTACCCACAGAGGCGAGCTGCGTTAGGGATGCTCTTGTAAGCCGTAACCCTTCTGTCGTAAATGCCGCTCATATGTTGCCAGCTACCCGCTTGGGTACTCCCTCGTGGTCCTACCACTCTCGGTTGTCCGCTGGTCACTGTCCGGTCACAAGAACGTGCCCTCAGCGGCTGCCTTTTTTGCTGTCTCGATGTTCAACCTGTCAGGCGCGATCAACGTCCTTCTATTCCTGATCGTCCGACCTCGACTTCTCCTCTTCTCACCACCCGAGGAGTTTAGTGAAGCAGAACTTGGTCATCCAACTACCGGCTCTACGATATTCCCTGATACGGCACAATATAACCACAGTCAGCAACCGACTGGGATGGGGCTCGTGGATGCCAGTGATGCGGGAGACAGGGCATGGAGTCCAATTTTTGACGGCAACAATGTGGCGCTATCTCGCATCGACTCTAGGCCAAGGTCGGAAGGCATTTGACGACGGAGTTTTGCTTATAGAGATGTTTGTATCTTCCTAACCTTCGAAGTAGGTATATCAAGTATCTGCTGTAAGGCTAGCTCAGCGGTTGGGCCCGAACACATTTCCGACCTTTTCCAGCCGTCTTGGACCAGCACGCGGCCTCGTGCCTCGACCCCCACTTGCCCTCCCTTGTAAGCCTCTTGTATACCCTACTCTGCTCCCGATCGCGACTGTCTTTTCACTCCCTCTGTGCTCAACATGTTCCATGCCCTTTATTTATTTATTTCATTCTGGTCCCGTTGCCATCCACTATTACACCACTCTTACTTTTCTTTCTATCTATTCCCCTGCTCATAATTTCTTTCCTGTAGCGCCGTGGACAGCTCGAAGGTTAGCAAGCCGCAAGCGACAAGCGATGAAAATAGTCTAGTCGCCATCGTCTTCAGTTAGTCTCGCTTTCGCTGCCCCAGTCAACTTGTCTTCCTATCTTCTCCTCCTTTCCCTCCTGCCAGTGCAGAATTGTGTCCGCCTTCGAGCTCGCTGAGGACTCTAAAACCTTACGCCGTCTCGTGACTCGAATTTATCACCCTGTGGACCCTGTGCCACATAAAGGACGTGGTCTACGAATAGATTGTATAATCGATCAGTACTATCGTGGAAGATGAGACGTCGAGAGCAACTTGAATCAAAGTTTTACAATCGACGGGCATCACGGGCGCCGTGCGGCGTCAGCCAGTTCGCACTTCCAGTCTGCCTGCCTCCCCTCCCCGGGAACTGGAGCTCATGGCCGCATAATCAGCCTTGTGCGCCCATCGCCAATAAAGACCTGAAACCAGGGCAGGGGACATCGTGCTCAAGTTTACGTTGATCAGTGAGCTTATCAGACGCCGGTGCTAAGACGAGCATGCGGCGTGTAGCACTAGAGTGCATTGATCCTTTTTTCTTTTCCACTCACGTCTGCAATCTACGTGCCTCAATGTAAAAGGTTTAGGAACCTTATATTGGTCACTCGTGATGTCATACATTCCCAATTCCGTGGGTTTAGCGTGCACATATCAAGTAAGGCTACAAGCGCCCTGGACTTTGTATTCTCACTGGCGGTGTGGCATCGATACGCATTATTTCTCTCGCTACAGTACCAAAACACCACGAAGTCTTGACAAGCTTGACACGAACCTATTGGCGATAAAGCAGTGGTCATGTCATATACACCGTTTCTAATCTAACTTAGTATACGACGTATTGATAGATTCCCCACCAAGAAGAGTATCTTCTTCGATCGAACCACTCTGACGAATCCTAAAAGGCACTGTATTAGTACAGCTTCGGCTTTGTTCCGTGGGTCTACGGATCATGGCTATTTCTAGTTTAGAGGAAGCATGGCCAGTTTACGATTTCCCCATCATGATCACGTGGTTGCTTCCCGGCACCTCTTATCTCAAAACTTATTTCCGAAAACCCCAAAACAAGAGTTTGAGTTACCATAAAATGAGTATTTTCCGAGCAAAAATGACCATGTGAGATTTTCTCGGCTCATTTGGCGAGCACTGCGGTGGGGGTGTTACTCACAAAATGTTCAAACTCACACTAACCCATTTTTTGATAACTCAAACTCTTCTCTCTAAGGTTTGTCAGAAAAATAAATTGATGATAGGCTCCAGGTACAGCGAATTAGTCATTCGCAAACAGAGTGACTGAGGCCTGACGTTGAGTCTCACGGATGACGGGATAGATAATGTAGACTGGGTCTTGCTACCAGATCATTTTTTACAGTTCTAACGTGAAAAGTCAATATTGACAATTCCCGGGCCCAGTTGATACGTGTTCCAGTGGGGAAATGGTGTGGTGAAGGAGCGGCCAGCATAGAAATAGCTTGTTCGTACCCAAAATAGTGATAATCAAGATGTCGTGTATCACGTTAACGAGGATCCACCTCCATGCGCACCAGTGCTCTCGTGCCAGAAGCCAAATGAGAGGGGGTACAACACGCGTGCCCCTGCCCTGCATAAATGGCACCATGACTGACGTGATCGCCCGCTGCCGAAAGCACGCGGCGAGGATTCAGTAGATGACATGAGTCTTAGCGAAGCTTCCGATACAGTGCTTCGCAGCAGCACCCGGTTCGCCAAACGCCTGTGGACAAACGAAAGCTACTTCGGGGACACATTCTCCAAACCATCGCACGATACCAGAATGGAGCCGGATCCCTTCTTGCGGCGGTTCTCCGTTGTTCTTTTCTATAATGGCAATCCCTCCTAGGCACTCTATAAATTGGGTGCGCTGTTGTCACGGGTAAAAGTTTGACGGACCTGCCCAATACCACATCGGTCGTATTAGATGCCATGCAAGCAGGGACGAGGAAAAAGTAGGGTGCACTGGATGGATTTTCAATATGACCAAGACAGACAGCCTGTTGCAAGAAAAAAGTTTTAACGCTTACCTATAGTCCGCCAACTCAGGAAGATGATGATATTCACCTCCCGCGCTTCTGCGCCAAAAGCGGAACTGGTGGAGTACGAGGAGATGTATGAGTGATGGCACCCACAAATTTTGCCGCAATGGCCGTGGGATGGGCGTCCACCAAGAATATCGCCTTCAGGATCTGAAGCTACAATTGATCATCCCTAGTAAGTCGACAAAGGTGAGGCACTACCTTTCGAAGAAAAATTAAAACACAAGACACAGCAGCACCTAGCCTGCTGACGGGCCGGTACACTTCTGGACAATCTGCATTGGCGGTCGGCATGCCAGTGTCGCCTCCTGTTGCGACTCGGACTGTCATTTTCTGGTTATGGTCTATCAGCATTTACTCCACAAATAGACAACCTAGAGACATGGAGGGAGTTGATAAATCGCGGACCTGCTGCCGTGGTGAAACGATAAGTATGATGGCTGTGTCTCGTCGATGTCAGGGATGATGCGGGACAGCCCATAAGGCGAAAACGGGTCATTGAAGACATCTGAGTACCACATTCTCTGACGTGATGTTCACGGACCCGCCTCATAGTGCATGGTCGCCGAACTCATCAATAGCTGGAGTTGTGGAACAAGCACCAAGTGGGCCAGCGCTCACAGCCGTAGTAGCCCGAACTCACCTCAGATCAATGCGTGGCACAAAGGACCTGTGGTTGTAATACTTGGAGTGCGGAACCCTCGATCGATTCAGAGCTAGGCACATGACGGTTGCACAAATTTACGAATCCGGTGGCGGCATGCTGGCGCTGGCGCTGAGATTGACCATTAATTATATATTTCCGAGGTGAATATTAGGGTGGAGAATGTGTACTGGCAGTCTGGCACTTGGATCGGATGGTTGGCTTGGTGAAAGGTGCCAAAGCCAAGTGGGGAAATAGGGTTCCATGGTTTCGTTTTCGTGCGGAGTTTAGACGATCAGGGATCACCAGGACAGAGTGCCACAGTTGAGGTAGTATTGGAGTCAGTAAATCGGGACGTGGTCCCATATGGGATGACGTCACGACACGGGATGACGGACCAAGAAAAGAGCGATATGGGCGAGCAAACCCGCATCCCGCGGCTGCGGCGCATACTCCACCGCTCATTTTCTCCTCTTCTCTCCCCTACGCTCCCATCGTACCCTTTCTTTCTTGGTCACCCACCGTCGAACATTAATGACCCATGTCCTCTCTGCCCAATCATACGATTGACAGACACTCGACCCCACCACTGTCTCCCACCACTTCATTGAACTCCTCAGCCGCAAGTTCTGCCCCCTCTTCCTGTACCTCTTCTCAAAGGGGTAGTCTCAATCATCTAAGTGCGACCCGACCCATCCCCCCACATTTCGGACATCACGACCCCGCTGAAAAACTGGGGCTTATGGTCGACAGGCTCGAGGAGCCTGAGGATGTCGTGATGCTAGATGACTGGGATGAGGATGAGGACGAGGACGAGAAGCAAACGAGTGGGGCACATGGTGAGCGAATCCTAAACCCTAGTTTCAAAGTTGCTACCCCATTCCCCCCTTGGGGGGTCTGTTCGATTGTGAGTGTGGAGGACACGAGGGGGGCAATACGAGAGCATTCATCGGAGTCTCGTGGATAAGCGCAGACCCATAAAGGCACACCGCGGGGATACGTATGTAATTGGGGATCTCCCGATCGGTTGGATTTATTTAGATTTTTATTTTCAAATATTCGTATGGAGATCCTTTTATTTTTTTTTCCAGAATTTTTCGGTTTTGTTTTTGCTTACATTTTTCCGGCTTTCCTCTTATTTACT
>JAKEYF010000663.1:0-21422 GCA_021527775.1 Lactarius sanguifluus | reverse complement strand
CGGCGGCCTGCTCACACGAGCAGACCTGCACAACGCGCTCGATGTCCTCGCCGCGTCCGCCAAACTAGATGACTTCCTTCTCATCGTAGACCTGCTGGACGATATGATGCCTCTTTTGGCCATGTCGTCACGGCCGATACCCACCGCACGGTGCTCCGTGCCCTGGCAGACAGCGGAAACACGACCGCCCTTCTCAAGTGGCTCACAATGATGCCGACGAAGCCGGGGAACATCCGGCCCACCTTAGAATTTTGGCACATGTTCATGGAACATTGTTTGGTGCACAGCGACGTCCAGTCCATGTCGCGGGGGACACATATCATGCGGTCCCAGGATCGTCCTCCAACCAACGCGACATACGAGTTCCTCGTCCGTAAAGTGTTCATGTCTTCTTCCCATCACTTCCGCTGGATTATCCGGATCATTGGCCATATGTCGCGCGCAGGACTCCCGTTCGACGACGCTCTCCTCGCCACATTGCTGGAGGGTTTCAATGGCCTGGGGTTACCCTCTCAGGCCGCAAGAGTCGAGGAAATTTACCGCTCACGACTTTCGACGCCTCAGCAGTCATCCCGCAGGCGGTCCGGCCACGATTTCAACGTGCAATTTACTCAAGCTTTGCGCACAAACGGACGGGGTGCTGTCGTGGAGCTCTACCGCTCCCTTCGCGGACGTGGGTTTAGGCCATCTCAAGCCACCTTGATATCTTTGCTCGGTGATGCGCGCAGTGCGGACGATATTGCGTTTTGGGAGCGGACGTTCAAAATCAAGGCCGGATCTCAAGTTTGGTCCAAGGTCGTTCAGAACGCTCTGTTGATGCGGTCTCCCGCTGCAGTCCTAGAGATCTACCGTGCAGCAAAAGGTGCGGGAGTACCCGTAGACCTGCCTCTCGCCGAACCGGTGATTCGTTCCCTCTGTTCGTCTTCGCTCCGGTCACCCACAGATGCAGCCCTCGACTTGGCCATCGAGATATACCGGAGATCGAAGACGCCCCCAGGACACCGAACATTGGCCCTCGGTGGCGCTCTTTCAAACACTCCTCCGAGCCCTCTCGGCTTCTGCCAACAAAACGAAGTACATGCCCATTGCCATTGACATGCTCGAAGAGATGAAGCGACGCGGACTTTCGGACAGCGCACACGTCACTTCGCTCGTGATCCTCCTCATGCGATCCGCATCTAGCTTTTCCGAGGCCTTCGACGCGTACAAAACCGTCCGCGAGCGCACGCAGATCCCGTTCCAGGCAAAGGGTTACGCGGCCATCCTCCACACGTTCACGGCCCTGAAACTCGACAACCGCACCATCCCGCCCTGGCAAGACTATTTCCAGATCGTGAAGGACATGCAAGAGGACGGTTCGCCCGTCCTCCCGCACCTGTACACGAGCATGTTCCGACAAATGGCGCGTATGGCCGCACGCGCAAAGCCATCGGACCCGGACACCATCCCCAACCTCCGAGAAGATGGTGCACACCGCGCGCGAAGTGCAGCAACCTCCTGAGCATCAGCACGTCCGTTGACGCTCGACACCCCGTTCTGGAACAGCTCATGGACACCTACCAGCGCGCCGGCGCCTTCGAGGACGCCGCCGTATATGGGACAGGCTGTTCCTTGAGGGCCGGGTCGACGCCGCGAGCGTGAGCATCATCTTCGACGCCTGCGGGTACACGGGCGCTGGTCGCACCGCCGTGCAGATCTTCGCCGGCCTGCGTGCGAACGGCTATAAGCTCAACACTGCGCAACTGGCACGCCTGGCTCGAGGCCTCGTCGCCTGGGTCAAGTCGACGAAGCCGCACGGTATTTCTGCCTTGAAATGGACAGTCACGGCGTCCCCCCAGATGCAGAAGGCGCACGGATTCTCCTCAAGTTCGCCAACCAACGCGGAGTCGGAGGTGAGGTTCGAATGCGCATACAGCGGTTCTTGCCCGCGCTTTGGAAGAAGCTTCCATCGGATATTGCCGGGGGTCCTTACTAGATACGGTTGCCCTCTTATCCCGTGTAAATCAATGTGGTTTGTGGCGAGAGGGTATATTAACTATGTGAGTAGTAAAATACTACCTAGCAACGGGCGTGCTGCCTACTAATAATGATCCGAAGCGAGGTCCTGGTTTAACGAGATCCATCACGGGTTGCGTAGCTTGCTCCGCGGGTGGCACACCGAACAGCAAAAGACTCTCAGTTCTCGTGTCCTTCGCTGAGGACTTACTCGGGTTCGTTGGTGGGTGTGATGGTGCAAGGGGTAGAAGTGGCGCTATGAGGATTTGGGTGCGTAATATGTGCTGTTCTAAAAGGGAATCCTCGCCGTCAGTCGGACTGCTGGAAGGCTGCGATTGGAAGGGGTGAGCATATATCCGTAATCATAGTCCGTGGAGGACAACATACCTGCACTTGCCCGATTATTTTGTCCAACTTTAATAACCCGTCCCACTCCTCCGTCCACAAGGCCAAAAGTTTTCTAAGGAATTTTAGGTCCCAAACGTTTGCTTGTGCACCGCGTAGTTCTTCAGAGGCCTCTAGCGTGTCGACAAGGGAGGTAACGAAGTCCCTGATGACCGTTTCAGCAATGCCACGCTTGTGCCTTCCAGTACTAGAGCTGGAAGGTGTTTCGACAGAGTGTACATAGGAAGACAGAGATAATAGCGCATGCATAAGGGACCAGGATGGCTGGCAAGACACTACAGAAAATTCGGTCAGACTTCGTAAAACGGCGTCGGCCCCGGGAGAGCCTTACGGTCGCTGCGACTTTGAGCGCGCAGAGGGGTCTTCAGATAATCCGCCAAGACCGTGCTCACTACAAAACCTCTCCATTGGGTGACGGACTGTTCGCGCAGTGCTGAAATGCCGCCACGAAAATCTGATTTGATTGTCACAATGATTCGTTTTATATTAAAAAAAAGTAAAACGTACTGATGCTGCTGCTGATTGCATCGCATCCGAGATCCGAGTCGAACGGAGACGCGTGAAGTGTTTCAGTGAGCCGGCTCAAAAATGCGAGCGAGCGAATGTCTGTGTCTGCATCATATGTTGTTAGAGTCACACACTCACAGCACTGGGGGAAAGCATACCTGTCCCTGACTTTAACTCAACTACATTGGAAGAAAGGGCGGCTAGAATGGCCGCGCAACAGTCTTCTACGAGCGGCGCGTAGGCTTTTCTCAGCTTGCCTGTGAGCTTCCTAACGACACATTCATAAATACACTTTCATGAGAGAAGGATGTGAGAAGTTACCCGTCGGAATCGTCTCGTAGAGCTTTTGCACCGTCCTCAAGGGAACAAACAATTTTGTGCAGTAAGGGCGTTCGAGTGGTAACTTGCCGTTGAAGTGTCGATTCATATTTACGGAAGGCCGAGACCAAGGTGGATCCTAAACTAACGTCGAAGGTCGGAGGAACAACGGGCTGAAATAGAAAATTGGTCGGGGTGCTCTCTGCTCGCAGGTGAGTTCCCTCGAAAAGTTTTTTCTGAAATAAACACATACCTACGAGACTCGTGCCGTCTCGAAGCTGTGACAAAGCAGCTCGTAATTCGTCGTGAAAACGGTCCTGCAAGTCCCCCAGTACCTTTCTCAGAATCTTGACTGCTTGTCCGTGCGCGACGCCGCCGATAACCTCTGCTAGTCCCTGCTTCTCTCCGTCCTCGAGCACCTTTCCTCCGAGCCACTCATCAAACCACGAGCGCACAGCCCAAACTTCCTTCAACGTCCGTAGATCGGTGAACCAACCGTCCGCGGCGTTTCGCAAATTGGTCACCGCCTTGGAGAACCATTCGCTTAGTTGCAGCGCGAGTTGCGCAGGGGGTATCGACGACGTCGCGGAGGCTAAGTCTACGTAGGGTCTATAGGACCGGATGGAGCTTGGGAGCAGGGCGAAATGAGATGCGGATGGTAGAGTGGAAAGAAGGTGCTGTGTGGACATCTGGAGCTCGGGTGGTAGCGAGGTATCCGGCACGGGGATATCTGACTGGACGAACAAAAGGACGCGGGACATGAGAGAGGGACTGTCATCACTCCGATTGCTGAATACGGCCCGTGCTAGGGCGACAGTCGTGGCTATAGCATCAAGGACTGCCTCAAGTCCTTCTCTCGTCTCTCGAACGATAGTTTTCTTGGATTTTGACAAGGCGCTACCATTGGGTGCTGATTTTGGGCTTCGCGACAAGGTTGTCTGTAGGTTCCTTGTTCGTTGCGTGAGAAATATTGTCAGAACGTCTATCAGCGGCCGAGATTCGAGGAGGTGGAGCGTCAAGAGAATAGAGCATACATCCTGGAGCACGCGTTGGCCAGAAATCCAGAGCTAACATATGCAATAACGTACCTCTAACGATGCACCGGAATCACGAAGAGACAGAGTAGCTTTGTAGGTAATTTGCGCCCGTAGCTGGGAAACAGTGTCCCATTGTCGCTGAACAAGAGGAAATTGCTCCTGCAATACATTATGAGCACCTGCACCGATGAGCTATAAACAGCGCTGCGCACGAGCACATCGATTCCCTGCGCCCTCCAATCATCCTCCTCATCCTCGGTGTCCGTCCGCACCAACGCTTGGTAGATGATACGTGCAAGGAGAAACAACCACCCTGCATGTAAATACTTTTTCTTCTCGAGAAGGCGCCATATATGTTCTGGGGTGTCAAGCAGTAGCTTCATATGGGCGGCCACAGATTGCAGTATGCGCAGCTGTGTATCTAATTCGCGGGTATCATCGACAAAAGTATCAAAATGGAGGCTGGTCACGCTTACCGCCCTTTTCTGTGGCACTGGTTCTTCGCACCGATCGAGGTAGCTCAGCCGGAATAGACGTCTTGATGTCCTCGAGGGCGCTGAGGACATCTCGAGAAGACTGGGCAATAGATATTATGGAGGACGACGCCTGCAAGAGATCGCGGTACCGTTCCCTGCGCTTTCATATTCGAGTTCTAGAAAATCTCGAGAGGGGGGGCAGAACACGTCCACGCACCCGACCATGAGCCGCAACTCCTCTTGCTTGGCGTCTGCATCAGACCTGTTGCACACGGAGGCTCAGAGTGAACACAGAAGCTAGTTGGATTGGGCGTACAGCAGGCGATTGTGGACCTGCTTCACCTCGGACACAGCGAATTTCGTGAACAACTCATCCGGGTCTTCGGTGCCAGAAGTGTGGAAGGATACTGAACGTGGTGTACGGGGCCAGGGCGAAGTGGGCGTTCGAAAACCCTGCAAAGGCGATAGCTGCGGGGACAAATTGGAGGTTCGTTGTAGTGGTGAGGACGATGATGAAGGTGAGGAAAGTGGGACCGCCATGAGTGGGCACTGTGAGTAACCGTTCAAGCGAAGACTCTACATAGACGCAGCTCAGACGCCAAATTCTCACACGTTTAACCAAGACACGCAAACTCTTCAATTACTGTAAGATCAAAATAATTAAAGTCTGGCACACGATCGCGCATGTATGTAGATGGACATAATTCGGCAAAGAATTACAAAAAGTGTCGACAGGCTCATCACCGGCTCGGTTTTCCACTCGCACCTAGATCCCCTGCCTCATGTTCATCAGGAGTTTTGGTGGTCTCCGGCCTTGATGAGCTGGCTGGTGGTTGCGGGCGAGATGGCTGTGCGGCAGACGACGTGTTCGCAGGGTTTGCGAGTCTCTGGTCAAGTGCCTTCAATGCCATAGCCCTGAAAAGCCCCATTATCATCCACTTCGCAACTAGGAACGCAATACGAACCTCCTTCGCTCGGCTTCAGCACGCGTATTTACTGGCTGAGCATGATTGGCCTCCAAGTCGGCTCCAGCACTCGGAATGAGATGAAATCGTGAAGCGTATCTATGGGTGGTGTTCGCGAGAAAAGTGATCGGGGGACTAATGGAAATTTTCGATGCTTCAGAGAAAGTCGTCGGGTAGTGATGGTGACTCACTGTAAGAGAGGTGGAAACGAGTTGACCAAGGCGAACGTCTCGCTACGGTCGCCATATGTGGGACCACCGTTCAAGGTTTCGCTGGAGTTCTTTTTGTAAAATCGGAGCCATATCCACGAGACAAGCCATCCAAATTGAATGACTATGAATGGACACTGGAATCCGATGATGCACATTACTGTAGAGAATGTGACATATGCCATTGGAAGCGTCTATAGGCTATTATTAGTCGGAGCTGCGGACACCTGGTACCTATGAGTCGCACCTTAACGCGAGCCCTAATGACACCAAACAGTTGAACTTGATGTTCGGGGATGATCTGCGTGAAAGCAACCAGGACACCAACTTGCAACGCCATTTGTCCGTGATACCGCATGCCATATCTGCAAAAGACCCTTAAGAAAAGCTGTGTTTAGAAGTAAAGGTGCTCACAAGAAGAGTTCTGCATTTCTGAACAAGGCAAACTCGATCCAATTGAGGCAGAATGCAATAATATTTGAAAAGGTGACCACGGCTGCGATGAACTTGATGGTCTCGACGCCACCCCAGAGCCGTTCCAAGTACCGCAGACAAGGGGGAATCACGACGAGCGTGAAAATGAGCTGGCAAACGGTGTCAAGCGTGGAGATTGGCCGAGAGGACGTATGGACAGACCTCATATATGCTCGCCTCGACAAAGGCGGAAGTGAAGAAAGTCCAGGGATAGAATAGACTTGTGCCAGGTACGAGTGTAAGATAAGGCAGTGGGTATGCAGCTCCAAAACGGAATTGTAGATATAGATAGGAGAGAGAAAACAAGAGAGTTGCAGCAGCGAAGGAACGCGTTACTGGTGGAATTGACGCGACGAGCTGGAGCGGAGAGAATACGGCCATGACAGGTTGGGTTGCTTGCTCTGTTCCTCCGTGCTGGCCGTCGACAAGCTGCGTCACGTGTACTCGGTGTCACTCGTAACGCCTCCTAAGCTTTGTCTCTCACGACCATGTCCGACTATGACTTCCGCCCAGGCGGTTCCCTTAAACTCAAAGGGGTCGCTGAGGGTGGTGTAGTTAAAAAGTGAGCTTTCATTTGCCCATTCATTCTATCTCATTCCCACACTCTTTTCAGAAAAAAAAAGCCAAAGGGCGACCAGACTGCTAAAGGCGCCGTTCAGGATGAGGAACAGTCCAATAAGGCCTCCCCTTCAGGAAGTGGCAGGGGTTCTCCTGCCATCGCGGGCAGCAGTGATGACAAGAAGACAGCCGCCGAGAAGCGATTTCAGGAGGTCCAGCGTAAGCGGGTGCGTATGTTATCTTTTTGCTGTCGTATTTTTGTTCATGCGCCACGTAGCTTGCCGAGAGGGTGAAGAAGCTGGCAGGGAAGACTCACAAGGATCGCGTTCATGAGTTTAACTCCAAGCTCGAGGCACTCAGTGAGCACCATGACATCCCAAAGGTGAGCATGACCGGTATCTTCTGCTGTCTCGTCTCATCTGATCATCCATCAATCAGGTTGGGCCTGGATAACATTGTGTGGAGAATTCCGGGGGGTTATTGCGTGGATACGTTACTTTCCTCTTCACTATGCGCTGTATTCCGTCTATCGCTACTACTGGTATCACGCGTCAAAGACATCGTACACGAGGGCTACGTAAAGTCTTGGACTTGATCACTGAGCTGGCCGCGCACCGGGAAAGTCGTTATTGTAGCATGTTTGTGCATTGGACTTGAAATAGATGACGAGATGTAAACCCGGCGCGTGAAACCGCGTCTGCTTCTTGTGCCAACCTTCATCACGGCGTCTCTCAACACAAACCATCATCATGAGAAAGGCTCCTATTGAGCCCATCACCGACAAGAGGGGTCACCTCTGCCCACCTTCGGCTGCTACTCATCCTAAAGATCGCTGGGAGTCTCTCTTTGTGTACTCGTTCATAGTCAAATTCACGCAAATGCGAGGAAAGGTGGAAGGTTTAAATTCCCCTATGGAGTGCGTGCAGAGTCCTTTTATTTGTTCTACATTTACTGATTCGTCGTCTATACACGGCAGCTTCGAGGATGCTCTCCTGTCGAATGAACCGCACACGGTCATGACCCAAATACTCACGCGTTTTGTGCTGAATCTGAGACCTAGCACGCGTAATATCAGGTGAGTCGACTTCCTACTGGATTGCCCGACTCGTAGAACAAGGATAGAACCTTTCTTGTTCCAATAGCGCGGATCAAATTTCGAGCACACTATCGGGGGTGTTGGCTGATTATTCAAAGGGTTCTGAAAGGACGGTGTTCTGGGACGATGATCTGGGAACAAACGCGGACCCTTTCAAAGGTCTAGACGGAGGTTTTTTTGCCGCGGAGTGGGACATAAAGGTACGTCTCCTCGCGGTACTCTTTTCGGGTTTACCATATTATCATCGGGTCCTAGCTTAAGATTCTGCGTCAATTGGTCGAGCTGCAGTTGGCCCACAGTGCGGGGATCAAAGGCCTCATTGACCACGCGTGGGGTGTGGGCCACGGCAAACACAAAAAGAAAGAGCCCGCCGATATACCCATCCCAGACCCGTCCGACCCACATAGCCGCGAGAGCCTCTCTTATGGTCCGGTAGGACAGGACAGCTCAAGGAAACGTTATTGGGTTGTAGATGGTCCGTGCACCCCTCTTTCCCCCCACTCTGATATTTGCGTGTATTTGCCCTGATCCTGACGTCCTGTGTGCTTTCCTTTCTCTTCCGATTATGCGGCGTTCGCCGTCCCCTATCTTATCACAAAATATTCCGACGCCGTGTTTACCCCGTGGACCTGATTCGCGCTCAGACTCACCCAGGGTTTACTTGTCGACCAATCCATGGAAGGTGACATCAACAATTCAAACGATATCGTCTACGAGAGACGAATACGTCGCATTGATCGAGAAGCTGAAGGCATCAGCACCTAGGAAACCCAAGCTGAAAACAGAAATTGCTCACCAAAATCTCATCTCTGCCCTTGAAGGTCGGCTAGAAGTCGTTGATAAAGAACTTACGGTGCGTTTCTCGGGAAACAGCAGCGCTTCTCGACTACTGGTTGTGGCGCGCTACTTCTGTACAGCCTCCTTTATCTGTCTTGTCTTTTTTTTTTTGCCTGTCGTTTGTGAGGCTTACATGTACTTCCAGCGAATACTGCGTGCGCGCAAAAAGGTTGAGCAACGCAACATGTTTCTTGCTCAGGCCGAAATCAGGCAAACGCGTACGCGGCGGCAAACCCGCAGGCCCGATTACGTTTACTACGGGGTCGAAAATAGCGACGTATGTTTCCCTAATTCCGACCTGATTCGAGTACTTTGAATAAATAGATAACAGAACGAGAAGGATGGCGAATATCAAGAAAATAATGTGTCTGCGGATGAAGATGCCGAATTTATGAACTCGCGATCGGATACTGCGTCCGCGTCCACCAGCTACAGGCGGGCAGCAACTGACGAAGGGCGGCGACGGTCGACACGGACAGCAGTTGTCAACAATGGCACGAAGCGTTCAGCACCTGAAATTGAACCGTGGACCCAATGGCGGGGTGAGCGGAGGTCTGCACGACTCGGTGCACCACCAGAAGCTCACCTTGACGAGCCGCCGTCAAAGCGCGCGCGAACTGAAGATACCCTGAGCGTCAAGTCTGGGGTGTCCGACGTAGCTATGGATTCCCCAGTCGATTTGCCTGCCGAGAAGCCTCTACAAGTGACGCACTCTGGTGCTGCGGCGGTCAAGCCAACAGAAGTCGCTATGGAACAAGTCGCTGGACGGAAAAGGAGCAGGTTCTGGTACTATGCGGTGGAACCGGTCCCTGCATCACCAGCCGTGCCGCCAGTCCATCAAAATGCGAATTCCCGTGGTGCGGGTAGCGATTTTACGTCGAGTGAATCAACTACCGTGCCGCGCTTGGAAGGCAGTCTTTCTCCTGCGCCGAGCATGGATGAGAATTGAATATTGCATAGTAGTCTCACGCCTTGTGCATCTTCTTTCCACTTCCCATATATAAGTTATTCTCCGCATCTCCATACCACTACAGCTTTTTTTTTCAATCCACGTAGACGTTCTACCTTTCACTGTGCTGTATTATTTACGGTGATCTACTGTATAGCATACATTGCTCCCTCGAACGTCGTGTGCTTATATAATACCGTAAATGGCCCGATCCACATTTCCTTGGTTCCGAGTGCTCTCTCGTGCTCTTCGCCATTGTCTGCATTAACATGCTCGCTCGCAATGTGCGTCTCTCCATCAAACGTGTACAGAGGGTGCGACCTTCTCTCAAACGGCGCACCTTGACCACCGCACTCAACGCCGATGCTAATGACTTCGTGTCCGCCTTCGATAATCCGGGCCACCGTCCATCGTGGTCGAGACCACCAACGGGTCTTTTCGGACAGCCCGCCCTTGTTTCTCCGTCCTCTTTTCATAATCTCGCCTTGGCTACCCTCACCCGAGCCCAGTTGCTCACGGAGCGCATAGTCCGCGCTCGCCAGTCTCGGGATGAGCTTTTAAAAGCTGTCAAGAACCTTGACAGGCTCAGCGACATGCTATGCTCTGTCATTGATCTTGCGGAGCTGATTCGAAACGCGCATCCCGATCCAGAGTGGGTGAAGAGTGCGGACGAGGCGTACGAGCAGTTGTGCGAGTACATGAACGTTCTAAACACTGACGTTGGGTTGAACGAAGTACGTCTGCTGGCAAGTTTTTCTCTTATTCTGAATAGCGATTGAACGTCTGCTTTGACTTACAGACTCTTCGGGACGTTCTTTCAGACCCATCGATAGTCCGAACCCTCAGTCGCGAGGCGTACCAAACTGCCCTCACATTTTGGCGGGACTTTGAGAAGTCTGGCATCAATCTCCCCCCTGAACAACGAGAGCGCTTCGTCACCCTATCGTCTGAGATCCTCGTCCTCGGGCGACGATTCCTAAACGAGGCCTCCAGCTCGAGACCTCCCGCAGCTATCAAACCTTCGGAGTTGCATGGCTTGAAAGACTTTGGCCTTGGCTCTCGGCTACAGTTGCAGTCTCGCTTTACGCAGCGCGATCTACTCATCTACCCTGGCTCCCTTCAGGCGCAGATGATAATGCGCTATGCGCCCGGTGAAGACCCACGGCGAAAAGTCTATATCGCCGCCAACTCTAGCACCCCGGAGCAGATCGAGACCCTCGAAACTCTGCTTCGTACGCGCGGCCAGTTGGCGCGGCTGGTGGGCTCCGAAAGCTTTTCACACATGGCACTAGGAGACAAAATGGCCAAATCTCCTGGTTAGCACCGCGCCCCTATTGCCTCAAGTGGCCCAAGTACTGATATACTGTCATCGACAGAAAATGTTCAACAATTTTTAGACACACTATTAGACCACACCTGGCCGCATGCGCGACAGGCCCTACATGCACTAAGCTTGCGCAAGCAGGCCCAACTAAAAAGCAATGGTTTACCCGTCATACAGGCTTGGGACAGAGACTACTATTGCCCTCCAGAACCCCCCGCACCCCCAATACCATTACCTCCACTGACTCTCGGGACAGTGTTTCAGGCTCTTTCGCGACTATTCCAGAGCCTTTACGGTGTGACCCTTCGTCCCGTCGAACTTTCTCCAGGCGAGGTCTGGCATCCGGACGTTGAAAAGCTCGAGGTGGTAGACGAGACTGACGGCCTCCTGGGCTGGATCTATACCGATCTATTCGCGCGGCCAAACAAGTCGAGTGGCGCAGCGCACTATACCGTGCGATGTTCGCGGCGCACCGACGACGACGATGCAGCCGGTGACATTTTACCAGCAGAGGACTACAGGCAGGCCGTCGATGTCTCGCGTGCGTTTGAGGCGGGCGGGCAGCGGCGATTCGCAGGCGGCACGTTCCAGCTGCCCGTCGTTGTACTGCTGACTGAGTTTTCCCGCTCACCGTTACACTCGCGGGGCCCTGCGGTGTTAGAGTGGCACGAGGTCCTGACACTATTCCACGAAATGGGACACGCGATGCACTGTACGTTACACGCATGTCTCCGTCGCTCGTCTCTGACAACTACACCCTCCCC
Source organism: Lactarius sanguifluus (assembly GCA_021527775.1). Lineage (NCBI taxonomy): Eukaryota > Fungi > Basidiomycota > Agaricomycetes > Russulales > Russulaceae > Lactarius > Lactarius sanguifluus. The sequence continues at coordinate 9,508 of JAKEYF010000663.1, read as the reverse complement.
ACAGCCATGATCGGCCGCACCGAGTACCAGAACGTCTCAGGCACGCGCTGCGCGACCGACTTTGTCGAGCTGCCCTCCATCTTGATGGAACACTTCCTCACTTCTCCGCACGTCCTCGCGCTCTTCGGCGCACCCGCCACCGCCAGACGCCCCGACGCCGACGCAGTAGCGAACCACCACGAGGACCCGTGCCGCAACATCGACACGTACGGCCAGATCCTGCTCGCCGTGCTCGACCAGACGTACCACTCGCGCGCCGCCATGGACCACTCGTTCGACTCGACCGCCGCGCTCGCGAAACTGCACGACGAGCGCGGGATCGTGCCGTACGTGCCAGGCACGAGCTGGCAGACCCAGTTCGGACACCTGTTTGGCTACGGCGCGACGTACTACTCGTACCTCTTTGACCGTGCGATCGCCGCGCGCGTGTGGAGACAACTGTTTGTGCGCGACCCGCTCAATCGCGAGACGGGAGAGCGGTATAAGCGGGAAATTCTTAGGCATGGCGGTGGTGAGGACCCGTGGGCGATGCTTGGGGCTCTGCTGGCTGCTCCGGGGCTAGCGGGCGGAGATGAGAAGGCGATGCGGGAGGTTGGCCGGTGGCGGATAGAGGAAGAGGTAGCCGTACCAGGACGACACTGAATACTACACATGTTTATTTCCTGGTGACACAAAGGACATGATAGCGGAAAACTATAGACATCATGCAACAAGAGTTAGTGGGAATGAAACAGACCCCAGGGAGACTAGGAAGTTGATGGTTATCAGGATAAGTAAAAGCGCAAAGGCGTCTAACAGCAGATGGACAAGACGTGTAAACTGGGTATAGTTCTAAAAAAAAAATATAAACTGTACAAGGTTCATAATAATACAACGATATCGTTATGACAGTCCGCATAACAACGACCACATACTCGTGTCTTCAGTGAAAATGCTGGGCTCGGCTGGGAAAAAAACGCTGGGGGGAATCGATGGATCCATCACAGATATGGGCTTGTTAAGTTCTTGAGGTGCTGGCGAGAGCAACGAACCAATGGGGTTCTCTGGAGTGCTTGGCGTGGCGTCGAAGGTCGCTGATGGTGAAGGCGCAGACGATGACTCCGCTGAGAATGACGAAAACTGATTGATGAAGTCAGTAATCGCTGACCAGTCCATCTCTTGCGAAGAAAATGCGGAATTATCCGAACAGAACGATGCTGAAGGAGGGGCGGATGGGTCAGGGGGGAAAGTTGTTGGCATTGGAAACTGTGGCAGGCTCAAGTCTTCCAACAACCCTAGATCACCCAATGAACAAGAGGGGTTGTATTGTCTTTCTGCGGACTGTTCCAGATATAGGGGATCGGGAAGCTCGGAGTTCAACGCCGCAAGGTCCAAGCTTGGGACATAAATTGATGCGGGTTGATCTATCAGGGCCAAGAAATGAGCCTTCACTATACGTCAGGGAAGACAGGTTACACGTACTCGTTTCGGCCAGTGGACTTGAGATTGAGTTCCAGTCGAAGACACTAAGATCAATGGGGGCACCTGGGCTAACCGTAATTTGCGAAGCTCCATTGTAATCAGTAGGATGATGGCCTAAGGAAGGTGGAACAGGCCACGCGAACGTCGGAACAAAGCCTGGGGACTGATTTCGTCTGTGATTGGCAGACGGACTGTGTAGTCGTTCAGAGGGTACTAGTGCAGAACCCTCCAAGATTTGCTGATTACGCATTTTTCCCTGTGAAACTGGTGGATCAGGTGAGACCACTACCGTTTCCGGTGCATCTCCGTAGAAATCTGTCTGCCTCTCTCCAGTGGAATGTAAGGAGTCCGGAGAAGGCCTCGAGCCCACCGAGAACGACGGGTATGATAGGTGGACAGACGTGACAGGCATTACTGATGTGTGAGTCAATGCTTCGGCGCCTTTCGTAAAAGAGGAGCTATGCATGCTTTCCGAAAGGGGATAGACTTGGTGAAGAGTGTGTGCACTATCACGCACAAACTTTTCAGCACATGTAAGGCTGCGAATGGATTTTAAATATGTACGCACCGAAGCCGCTTTAGGGGCCTGTGCGGGTCAGAAGCCAGTGATGTGGCCATATCATCTGGGAGATTTCGTTTGCAGCCGGCGACAGGAGGCGGTGGCGTGGTATCTTCAATTTCCTCGTTGTCCACAAGGTCATTGAAATGTGGTGAGTCGTCTTGGACATGCAATTTGAGTTAGCTACAGATCCTTTCTTAAATTTCTTAAAATGATCCTGACCTATTAGTACGGGTGACAGCACCGGGGTCGAGCATCCAACATGACTCGATAGAGTAGGTAACGCAGGATGCTCCGCGAAAAGTGTTTCCATAGAGGCCTTGACCTTAGAAAAGGCGAATGCAATACAGAAAGGGATGGTATTGTCGTGTTCTAGATGGACTCGCTTGGCAGCAGTTATGGTCGCATTATGAGAGCCTGTGAAGAATTCATCGGCGAGCCTGGTCCAACCGGTCAAGTCTCTCGCTTCTTGGAACCAAAGTTCCACTTGTGCCACAGAAGCCATGGATTCGTCACCTATGATCTGCAACCGGGTGGGGGTGGGGTAAGGATTGTGCATATTATCCATGAGCCAACGATATGCACATGCGTCAAGAAGTTTGTTGTGGCCGAGAATATCGAGGGCGCCAGAAGAGGGAACGTGAGAAAATAAGAGGCGGTATGATGTAAATGTTGGATCGCCTGTTGACACTGGGAACATGTCATCCGAGGGCAGAGGAAGACCAGAACAGCTTATAAGGCGAGTTTGAGTATCTTTTAAAACGTCCTCGCATTCCAGCATACACTGAGTCGTAACTCTAATGACCTGTGAGACACGGGAGAGAAGAAGAGTGGTGTTATCGTCCAGGTCCCCACTTGCTTCGACAGCTTTAAAGTGATGGATAAGCCGGGATAACTCCAGGGAGAATTCTTCAAGGGCCGTCTCATCTTGAGCGACGAAGGCGATTAGAAACAGTTGTTCCACTAGAATAAGTTTATCGCGCAAAGTGGCATTCATGTCGGTGGGGTGTAGTAAGCCAAGTGGTAAAGTCACCATACGGCCACCAGGGCTTTGACTTCGAGCCTTTGAGTTTCCAGCGAGCATTATATAATCACAATGGACGACTGTCCGAACAAATGTCGACAAATACGAGGACGGTGGCACCAATTTAATCCTCGCCAGGTCTCTTTCACGCCCCCAACCTCTCTTATCTGCACGATGCCAGGAATCTTCCCTTTTATGCGGGACATCTTTAATGATTCCCGTGAAATACTCCTACTTTCCGACGCACACAGTTATATGCCCACTGGTCTAGAATCATCGACAAAATCCCAGCTCCGGCTCCATCTCCCTGAAGTATGGCCGCCAGCCCAGTATCTTATTGACGTGGGACTCCGACCCGCTCTTGCTCAACGATTATCCAACACCTATATGAATTTCGTAGGTCGGTATAGAAAGACTTGTCAATCCCACTTCGACCGCGCTACCCATGGAGGAGGTCACCTCACTGAGTACTACCGTGAGGTTTTCATTATTCTGTTCAGAAGGACGACTCAGGCCTGGGGCTCCCAAATTGTGTCGATTGCTCGAGCACAACTATGTCAAGCTGTCAGCCCAGAACGTGTGGATGCGAGTACCATTGTAATATCAAAGTCCCTCGCAATGCTAAATCTATTATCACATAGATACGCGTGAATGACGTGGCGAAAGCCGAAATCATTGCGAGACTCGGACTTGAAGCAACGCATCTCACCTCTGACAAAGTAGGTCTCAACCGCCTTATTTATTTCTACACATCTAACAAACACTGTCAGATGGTGACAAGCTCCAGCGCCGACGTGACTTCGCGACTGGAAGAATTGCCCGAACAAACACGTCCTTTATCCATAGATGCAGTCGATTCTCGCCTAATGGTATGTACTTGGTTTGTGTTTTGTATATGAGGCTCATCTGGTTCAAGTTGCTAAGGTCGCCACTGATCTCGTCGACCTCGAGACGTTGTGACCCCTTCAGTCATGCGGCGCCCCAAACTTGTTTTCCTGCTCCCTACCCACCACCGCCAGCGTCTTGCCTTCCCCGGAACACTTTACCCACATCATTTATTTCCCCAACTCCTCCCCAGGACGTGCGGTCATTGGCAATTCACAACCCTGATATGTCAACATTGACTGACCTCTTCGGGCGAATGACTACTACTCTGGAGACCGACTCTAGAACTCCAAGGACCCATGGAGTGTTTCACATCCCTGACTCTAACAGAATCAAACCCTTGTCTGCAATTCTATCCCCCAATGTTGCAGTTAACTCTACGAAGCCTCGGCTGGCGAGTGAAGAGTCAATTATATCGCCAACAAAGCCAACGAACACACCCCGGAGGCGAAAGATAGCCTCGCTCCCGACGCGTCGGGGAAAAAGGTCGGCTTCTCCATCACCCCCCGTATTCGACTCGGCAGAGGCAACATCCCATCCCATCACACCGCGTCCCACTGAACGGGTCGTGGAAGCGACACCTGATTACGTTTTTGCGTCGCCCCAGAATACTCACCTTGTCTTGACTCTACCTTCACTATACACTGCGGAGGCGTCATACGTTGGAGCGCTGAAATCCCCCACTGCTAGACAAAGGAAGGTACACACCCACCGTCACAAGGAGTTAATTCCTCAAAATCAAGCCTTACAGCCTCTGGCGAGTGCCAGGGAGACGTTCACCGTTTCGCGATCTCCTCCACTTGTCTCGGATACCACCTCATACTTTGATTCACCTCCAACCTCTTCGGACGAGCTCGATACACCACCTTCCACCCCGCCACGTTCGCATGTATTACTAGCCCGCACGTCAATGGAAGGGGCTATCTCATCTGAGTCAGATGGGATAGTATATCATAGAGCGCCTCTCGGCGATGCCAAGCTGCCTAACGCGAGGCAGCGATACATGTACCTGGATGTCACGAAAGGAGGTTGGGGCAGGAATGAGCAACCGCTCACCTTCACTTTTGGTGTTTAGGCTGATCTCATACATAGTAAGCGTGGGTCGCTTCTCTGGCTATTTCCGACTCGATTGATACCTCGTCGCACAAACATACCCGCACTATCCCAGTGCAGTTTAGGTTTAGTATTCTTATTTGTACAGTAGCCCGTTACAGTAGATTTTAAACTTATCCTCTGTACTCCTTTCACCGCCTCGGTTACACGGTGTGACTCTTGGATCGCATCTGCCTCAAAGGGATCATTAGGTTGACCGTATCGCCAGAGCATATATTGTTATTACCTCAGACACCGTTACCCGTTCACATCGCCCTTCACTTCACTCAACCTGTTCCATTTAATCGCAGCTATAACAGTAGTTTGCGCGATGCCCCGGAATGGACTGATCCTGTCTGATTCTTTTACACAAGTAAAGAAGCTCCACATTGTCCGTGTGGTCCCTGAGCACGCTCATCGACATTCTGGCGGTACAATTCAACTAGCTAACTTCCATCCACCAAGACACGGCGTCGGTCACGCAAGCTTGGAGGCCTACACATTCACCATATTTAATTTTCAGTATTAACACGACGAACCGGGATAACACGCACCAAGTGCAACAGACTGCCCAGGCCACCGCTATCTGCGCCACCAGTGACACCGCCACTGAACTTACTCTTGACAAGAAGTTTGACGACGGTCATTGCTGCGCCATTAACCGCATCTTGCTTCTTGCCACTGCCACCACCACCGGACTTGTCGAAGAGCTTGGAAGCCTCAGCCATAGCCATACTGATCAGCTGCGTCTGCGAATTGCCGCTACCACTTTTTCCACCGTTTCCAGACGTGAATTTCTTGAGCACCTGCGTGCGACTGGCATTCACATAGTAGTGCGTCCGATTTATACTAGCATGCGTACCTCGAGCGCCGCGGCGCTGCCTAAAGACGACGCAGGCAGGTCTTTGTCGGAATCGTCATAAGCCTTGCGATGTGCCTCTTGGACTTCGTCTTCGTCGATGTCTTCGTGTTTGGCCCTAACTCCCGGGATGTGGATAAATCGTAGATGCATGGCACCTCGCGACGCACCTTGTTATCGTGAACGTACGAAAGCGCAGAGGAGAACAGAGAATCGTCGCCTGAGCCATGAGTCTTCGCTGTTCGTACTACCTCGTCATGATCAACTGTGCGGACGCGACGAAGGAAATGATCAATCAGATCAATCAGGCGCCGGGTGGAAACGTAATAATACATTGAGGACCGCCGTGGCTGCTTCCTTGCTGAGAGTGGTGAGGAGAATTGTATTCTTCACCACCGGTCTTGCGATAGTCGGCTGTGTAAAGTCGTGCCAATTGAGCCAAATGGGCTTGCATGGGTCATCGATGAGAGCGAGCATCTTACAATTGTCGTCATCGTGGCCTTGAGACTTCTCATAGGCTTCGTAACCTTTTTTGGCGAGATTGATGAAGTTATCCTTGTATCGGAGGGTCAACGAATACATAGTCCAGAAATATTGATATGCGTACCATTGGTAGTGACGATGATGATGGTAGACTGCAAAGCGTCTATCTCTTGCCAAGCTCTATGCAGCTGATTTTATGAGATCTGGTGATCGTTCGTTGACCCGAACCATGTCAGCCTTCGTGCAGCCAACCGCAGCATTCCCTCCTGCTCAGCCAGATGACCCCAATTCGCCTCTCCTTTTCAAAGATAACATTAGTCTCGTGCAAACACAGATCACCACAGTCCGTTCCTTGGCCCACGAAGCGCTCAATGCCATGTACGTCACGCTCGACATCACCCTTCTTTCTCTGAGATCTTTATCACCAGCAAGGGTGCCTACCAGCCCGGATCAAGTCCAGCGCATACAGCCGGTCGGTTCTATTCCTCCTCTTTCTTTATCCGCACCCAATGTTCGCCGTACTTGCAGACAACCTTGCCGCGTTGAGGCAGAGCATTCATACGCTCAACGAGTTGCTTTACACTACTGGGGTTGGCTCACTGCCTCTCCTAGCACCGGAAGCCAACGAACCTCCCACAGAAGAGCAATTGGCAGACCAGGCTAAAAAGGCCATCGAGACCCTGTTCACCCTCCATACGCGGATGCAAGAGACTGCGTCCGTGGCCGCAAACATCATGTCGGCACCAGAACAGGCGCCCCGCCGCTAAAGAAACCTGGGAGTGAGCTCATACAGTATATCGGCCGCACGCTATGACTCAGTATAGTCATTTCTATGAACTCCCCCGCAAATAGGATGTCGTAAAGTACACGATTATTCCAATGCACGCTGCAGCAATGCTTACTCCTTACTTCAAGTCGTTCACTGCGATCTGTTTTACACGCTCACCACGAGTAGGGTACGGCGCGTTCATTGCATAGTATGGTCTACGTACCAGCTATGTAATCCCTGCGGGTACGCTATCTGATGGGCCTGCCGAAACACTGTCGGCGACTGCCTGTACATTCGTCTGTCTCTTTCTGACTAACTTACTACCTCTGTGTCATCTGCTCTGACTTGGCGCTGGGCTGAGTAACAGTGTCAGACGCGCCGACCGTGCTACCAGGACTATAGTCTAGAGTACTGGTCAACTTCGGCGACCAAAGCAGAAATGGTACGTACACGTGTAGCAAAGGTGGGCATGCTTAACGACCGCTTTCGGCGTGTTCTGCCTTATTGAAAACACCATTCTGCTGGTTATCAATGCTAGTTTGTCAAGCCGTCAACGTGGAGATATCCACCTAAGATTGCTCCGACAAAGAGGGTGGCTAGTGCTTGTGTAGCATGGTCATGAACTCGAAAAGGTGCTGCTATGAGGGCTCCGGTCCCAGTGGTCACAGGAGAAGTCCCAATATACAAATGAATCAACAAGTAATTAGGCGGAGCAAAATTACGCTAAGCGCTCATCAAGGTCGATTGTTATGGTGGAATAGTAGTGAGAGGGAGGCAGGCATTCATGTCGCCCTTAGATCCTACGTGGAGTGAAACATCACCTCACAGGCTTCGCCTCTTCATTAACTACAACACCCTACAAACACATCGCATCCTGTGGTAGTCGAGAGGGAATGATAAAGAAATTGGGAAAAAGAGGAATGAGAGTATCAACGTGTTGTCATATACATAGACAGACCGGATTTGTTTCGCGAGGTATGGATGGAGAGAGAGATCAATCTTGAAGGAAATGAGGGGAGACAGCGTGAAGTAGTGGAAAGAAACAAGACACGATTTGAAAAGAACGATGAAGGGTATAAAGGTAGGACAAAACCACTCCGAAGACAAGAAACCATACATGGAAAAAATAATTCAAGTTGGCGACAGACTTTGCTTCTCCTCCTCCCACGAACCCATCCTCAGGAACCGTGACAGCACCTCTTCGGACCCCTTCTTGAAGATTTCTACTCCGCGCGCAGGGTCCCACACACGCCCTCCCGCCCGTTGTATCGGGCGAGAATCCGCCGGCGAAGTTGGGGGGGCACTCGACGGCGAAGACGCTGTATCGCTTGAGATAGTCCTGGAAAGGACGCGGGGGTTAGGCGCTGCTCCACTCCACCGCGTTGCAGGGCCGACGATCTCTGTACAGGCTTGTAAAGAGTAGGCCGGGGCGTCGATTCCGCAAGGTTCGTCGACGAGCCGCGGGGAGAGGTATAGCGTGGGCTACGGAGCCCAGTGGGGAGAGCCCAACGGAGAAAGTTTTGCCACGTCATCCTGCCTCCTTTCCAGATCTTTAAGCGAGCGATTAGCGTCCGTTGCGTCGGTGAGGACAGTAACCTGGACACTCTGGTCCTTGGTCTCTTTGGGAATCGTCTGCACACCTTGTGAGCGGTACCGTCCTTCTTCCTGCTCTTTCCGCCGGGATAGGGTGCCGACGCGAGGGATCCGGAACGCGAGCGCTGGCTTGTTGGGTGACGCAGCGCCACCTTCGTCCCCGGTATCCTCGTCATCGGCCGTCCCACGCTACTCTCCTCAGATTCGCGCCAGTTTCTGTAAGAGGGCACTGTCGCGCCTTCGTGACTCGCAAAATCAAACGCTGGGCAAGGGCGGTACATTCTGCGGGGGCCGCACTAAGCGTGACGCATACCTTTGTATGCTGGGTACGGTATCCCATGCGTTGGAGTACGAGAAAGAAGGCGGGAATCCAGAGGGAGGGGGAGAAGACGCGTAAGCTGCGTGGGAGAGAAACGCAGGGGTGGGCTAGGATACGGAGACCCAGTCTCTACAGCGGGAAGTAAGAACTGGCCAGGGGGAGGTGAGTCCGTAGACGGGAAAACACGACCAGGAGTCAAGCGAGGGCTTATCTTCCCAAGGGAATACCGGCTTTATCTTGCCCCTATCTGGACTTGGAGTCTCCCCCTTCCTGTCATCTCCAAGAACATTCACGTAGTGCTTCTCTTGCACCAGACGCTCGGGAATCCGCGAGGGTGGTGGAACCGCAAAGAGCGTCGAACTGATATCTCGCGATGACGACGAATCGCTTAGATATTGGAGAGACTGGTCCCAAACATTAGGATAGTAAGTCGTGACGGGAAAACTAGATACAGGCGCAGTGCT
>JAKEYF010000662.1:0-21433 GCA_021527775.1 Lactarius sanguifluus | reverse complement strand
TTCGCCACTACCCGAGAAGCCTAAGTCAGGCAAACGTCCGTGGTAGACGTTACATCACACTTGTCCGCGTTCCCCTTCTCCTGACCCCGCTACTGTTATACCAGAAGAGGACTGCTACTATACTAGCGACTAGTCGAAGTCGTGGCGACTTCGAGTCTGAAGGGGGGGTAATGTTATGATTTTCCCTCCTTCTTTCCCCCCTCTTCTTCCTTTCACGTCTCGTGACTCATATTCTGTTCCAGCTTTCCATTGTACTTTTACGATACGATTCGCTTCAACCCGTACCTCAGCTCTTATCTCGCGCCTAGCACGTGACCGTTACGACGCCCCGTGGCGCGACTTCCAGAACCCGCTGACGACTTCTGATCCACGCGTCGTCCCACGGGATTCCCTTGTTCTCTTTTCGTACTATCCCTTTGTTAGCTCTCTAGGACCTGGATCCTAGGATTGCGCCATATGTTTGTCTCTGACAAACACCTTGTACTAGTATATAAGTCCCACGCTACCTAGCTTGTACGGTAGACTTGACTTCTTGTGTAATACCACACCGCTGTCCATTTCTCACGAACGATCCCTTGAGTCGCACTTTCGCTTGACTCCCCCTTTTCGCTCGCCGTTGCGCTTGAGCCTAGTCCCGCTATTACCCTTGTGTCCACGGAGGCCAAGTGGTACTTGTTCACCATCGCACTAAGTCATAACTGACTTACTCCTGTCCCGTTACCGCCAAGGGGGTGGCGGGACCGGAATCCCGAACAGGACGTGGGAGGGGGGGGGGTGTGTGGTGGAGGCCGGAAATTTTTTTGGACCTTCCTAATTAGGAAGTAGTCCCCCTAGCGGTGCTACAACCACGCTCTCCCTGGCTGATGTTTTCGTGATTTTCACACTTTCTAGATCCCCTGTGTTTAGCCTGTGGTCACTCATGCTCTGCCATGCTTTCCTGTGCTTTTCTACACTCGCTTTGCCACTTTCCCACATGTTTCGTCACTTTCCCGCGCTCTGTGCATGCTCGGCTTCCTCACTCTTCCCAAGACATTTCCCTATATGTTTTAGTATTCCCATTGTACCCTGTCCATCTAATGTACCCTCTTTCTTTAGCTTATATCCCATGTAATCTTACACCAAAAGTTTAGAATAGAGACTTCTCCCCTCACATTTCAGAGCTCAGAGCAGCTCACCCCTCGTGTTCCTCAGCGCGCTGCACTTACGCGCGGCCTTAGCAACTCAAACCAGACGCGTTCCCGACACAGGCGGTTACCTATACGAAGTTTCGTTCCGCGCGGAAGCCTGTGCGACCTTTTCCGACCACCAAACTCGGTGGGGCTCTGGAAGCCCATAGCTCCATTCCCGACCTCTCTGCACTTGTGCGCGGCCTTAGCAACTCAAACCAGACGCGTTCCCGACACAGGCGGTTACCTATATGAAGTTTCGTGCCGCGCGGAAGCCTGTGCGACCGTTTCCGACCACCAAACTTGGTGGGGCTCTGGAAGCCCATAGCTCCATTCCCGACCTCTCTGCACTTGCGCGCGGCCTTATAAATTCAACACAGACACATCCAAAATCTCCACAGACTAATATACGACATATCACACCATGCGGAGGCCTGCCATAGACTATTTCCTGGTGACCAGGCTCTCAATAGAATGTGGGAGTGTGGTGTGACGCAAGTGGGTGTGCATGCCTCTGCGGGGCACAATATGTCATGAGGGGGTTTATAGTTGTCATAGACACATCGCCATTAAACCGCTAAGGCCGCAGATCAGTGCTGTTGGTTTCGGAATGCAAATGGTGGGGTATGAGGAGCCTAACTGGGTCAAGTGGCTAAAGGTGGTCAAAGATGGTCGTGCACACTTCTGCACAGCACGAAACTTCACAAGGGTGGCCGCTTTTATTGGGGACATGTTTGGCTCAAATCTCTAAGGCCGCACACAAATGCAGCAGTAGAGGAGACTTGGAGAGGAATGGGAGGGTGATGACAAACTTATACACGTGATTTAAACATACCATATATGGAAAGAGGGAGGGGGGAGGGGTAGCCAAAAACGGCTGAAAAAAAAAAACTGACGTCATGTCAAAATTTCCGGTCCCGCCACCCCCTTGGTTACCGCCCGTGACTTAACTGAAGTACACGTCGTACTTAACGCCCCTGTGGTGGCGTTACAAGTTGGGGCCAATAAATGAAGATGTACGCACCATTTTCATTATGCATCCCATCCTTTGGAGGGGACATATCCTGATGTGACCTTGATGAGACCTTGATGCTATCGGAGTACCAGCGGACCATTGTTGAGGGTTTTTGTTGAGGGTTTGGAAGGGGCGACAACTGAAGGGGAGTGGATGGCAAGCTGCCAAGCATGACAACGCAGATAACTATTCCATAACCCTAGTTTTCCAAGATAACTATTCTATAACCCCAATTCTGTATGATGGCCCAATTTCTCCGCTCTTGAGTTTTGGATGTCCGCTGGGCTACACGAAAACTCAACCGGACACTCGTTATGAAATCCGCTGTAAGTACGGAGAGAGAAAGTTACGCTAGTTATCGGAAGGAGCAGCGCCAGTTGGTAAGCACCGGAACAGCTTTTGGGAAAGCCCCGGCGGCGATGTACAGCGTATGGCAAAGATTACGCCATGATATGAAATTCCCACACGGGCCAAGCCAGGACGATGGAGTGTGGCCGAAACGTAGACGGTTCTTGTGTGGCCGTTTCCCTGTCGTCATCAGCGTCGGGCATCGTCGGGACGATCGTTGATTTGCCCATGAGAGAGCGAGGGTCATCAGGTGACGATATCATAAAATGGCACGAGAATTGAATTAATGGAGCCAGTTCAAGCAAAGAGCCAACTTTGCGCCATTCCCCAACAAGCGATGTGGTAACCAATCGGAACCTCCGACTTTACTCTGACCCCCAAGTCTCTCACGCATGCAATATCCTTCCCTTGCGGCGATGTTCACTAATACATTTATATAAACCTCAGACGACCCAACCTCCACTATTCACCTATCCCTGTCTAATTCCACCCATGTCCGCACTCCGTGCCGCTACCGCCGCCAAACACCTCCGCACCCTCTCCCAACCGCTCCACCGCACCTTCTACTCGCCCTTCGCTGCCCTCCAGCAACAGCCCTCGCTCACCACTACCAAGTCCCCATCGTCGGCCACCCACAACTCTGTCGGGGTCGCGCACGAACACGAGCACGAACACACCGCGCGGACGCTCCACGTCGTCTCGGAGCCGAATGCGGCCGACTTGAAGTACGGCGTGCCTATCGGCGCGTATCCCAACGCGGCGCCGTTCCACCCTGCGCCAGGCAGCGGGCAAGCATCCGCCCACGAGAACGTAAGTGCCAGTCCAACCAGCTCTGCGGTGGTCCTCAATGCACTCTGCAGCAGGCATAACATAAGCGCGCGCGTGGCCGTGTGGCTTCCTCTCCACGGCAGAGGAGAGAAGTGGGCGGGCCCCCATTTGATAGTTGAAGAGGCAATGTCAGAGTCTACTAAGAGTGCAACGTCAGCAACGGCTTCTTTGCGTACACGACTGTTAGAAAGGCGGGATTTGGCAGTAGATACACGTGGAAGTGTACAAGTGATGAATATCGATGAATGTTGAACGTTGAACTGGGGTTTCTTGGCGGTTTTCTTATTTCATTGAGTTGTCCTCTCTGCATGGGTGTTTCTTCTTTCTTTCACCCCATATCAACATTGTGAGGCGTGACAATTCGCTGGCGCCTACTGTATAGAGGACGTCGCCGTTAACTCTATTGTAGACCCTGCCACCGCTCCCCATGGGGAAATATGAAATATCATCACTGTACAATCACCTCGGCGAGTCGGTGAAGGACACGAAGGACTCCCGAAGAGTGTTCTGGGGCTCTGCCAGCACACCCCGGAATGCCGCGATCGACTGTATCACCGCATCGTGAACATGAAAAGATGTTATCAATGGTGTGGTGAGCAAGAGAAGCGGCCTCGGACTTTGGTCGGCTCTTGTTGCCCTCGCTCCAGACCTCCTCGGGCATGTTATCTGGCGCTGGCAGGCCTCGTCGATGTGTGGCCTTGCGTCGCGAGCACCAAACCCGTTTCACTTGCTCAATATTCAGCACCCAGAGCGCTCCTAACTACTGCTCCCGCGACATTAGTTCAAGCTCGAGCCATTCAGAACTCGCCAGCCCATCGTGTTCCGACTGTACGCAGCAAACCCAGCTCTGTAGTACGCCACCCATCACTTGGCTAATAAAGGCAAAAAAAAAAAACTCGCGCTCATAAACATACCAGATCAACGGTTTGAAAACCTGATAGTTGTTCACCTGCACTTTCTACCGTGCGAGGCGCCACGAACGATACCTGAGAATGGAAGAACCTTTCGGGGCGGTACCCCCGTGTTCGAATTTCAAAACTTTTTATTAATCGTGGATTTCGATCACCGGTCCGAGGGACCATTATCGCCACCAACGTAACTTACTGTACGGGTGATGAGATGAAGTCGCTCTTCTGAGCAGCGTTTGTAACCCTCCGTAATTTGGCTGATCCCGGGAGCGAATGGAGGTTGCAAATAATGATGTAAAATTATCAATTCCCAGCATCAGCAGTCAGCTAGCGCTGATCTAGGCATGGCGCTCAGTCTCAGCAGTCGGTCCAGGCGTCCAGGTAAGGTACCAGCCTGGGTCGGTGGCGACGAGCCAGAAGGCCCAGAACCTGTTTTGTGACCAAGGAAAACGATGTGGCGCATTTCTCACATTCTCAAGTGACACAAGTACAACAACACAAACATCCAAGCGATAGAACGGCCGGGGCCCGAGAGGTAAGAGCTGTCTCTGCCAATGACGCCATCCAACTTGGCACACTTTTCACAACCCGTACCACGTGGACGGAAAGCGTACCAGCTGGCAGCTATACGATTATGAGGTATATTTACGGACAAGACTGGGAGGAATGGGTCTCAGGTTGGCAATGGAAAGGGAGACTGGCATCGGCGGGGCGGCCAGCCGACCAGACCGACTTCGAGTCTAAGAAATACACGATGAAAAGGGTAAAGCGGGCCATTTGAAAATGTCTGAGTGAGAAGAGATAGTGCGATAGCGACCAGATAATAAAATGATGATAGGTATTCGACTGTTGGCCCGAGAACACTAGAAAACAGAACCTGGAGCGTCGGGAGTGCGTGTATTCGTGGAAATGCGAGGAAGGGCGTGAGATGGATGAAAGAGTGTTGCAGGAACGTCGTAGCGGAATCGTGAACGGTCGAAGGCTAACAAAGGAAGAGTCACAATCAGTATCTTGATCAAAGACCCAACTGCACAGATACTCACAATGAACGCGTCAGGATTGACGCAGGGAAAGTATTGCCTGTCAGCGGCAGCATAAGAAAGTGAATAGGCCACGGCGCCGACCATGCTCATCGTCATGATCAACGCCACCGCGCGACAGCTGCCCACGGTCATACACCGCCATGCTATTGGCACGGCCCTCGCGTGCAGCGGCTGCCGCCGCCTCTTCAGCCCGTTTGGCTGTGCTACCGTACATAAATGAATCGGAGTTCGCCGCTCCATTCGCGGTGCCATTGAGTGCGCCCGTTGAACCAGCCGCAGCAATCCCGCTCTCAGGGCGGAGGCCAGACACTCCCGTAATGCCGTTGCCGTACGGACTCCCGCGGAACGCGCTTGTAGAAGGCGCAACGGCGTAGGGATGAATACCGGAGACTCCAGTAGATGGCTCGCGTGGGCGTATCTCGGCAGTCGAGAGCTGCTGTTGGCTTGCCCGCCGACTCGATGGTGCAACAGCCAGCCCACTAGCGTCGCGAGTAGTTCCACGCGGTGTCTCGCCTGCAGGTCTACGAGCAGAGATCTTAAGATGTACTGGGTTGGGGGAGACAAGTGGGTTCCCTTCTTGCAAAACCTGTCGCGAACCTCGCCGGTGATCGCGCGACCTGTGCTCGCGCGGTTCGCGTTGTGGGGTTTGTGGGCTACTAGCATTTGCATGAGCTTGAGCGAGGATTTGCGAAGGCGTCTAAAGGTTTTAATGAATGGATTTGCCGCCAGTAGAAGGAAAGTATGAAGCATACATGACCCGCTTCCCAACCCTTGCCATTATTCAACAGCATCCAGTCATAGACACCGTCATCCTGATCACCGGTAGTCTTGAGCACCTTGGAGAAGAGTTCCCGGAGAAAGTCATAGTCCGGATTCTCTTCGAAGCCGAGTTTCCGGACGTAGTTCATATAAATCGCAAATTCCTCTGAGTAATTATCTCAGTCAATGGGCTATCTGCCAAGAAATGGTGCCTCACCCGGGAATCCATCGCAAAGTTCGGCAATCGCGGTGCTTTGTTTCTTTTCCCCGATCTTCTCGTATTTTTGCTTATTCGTTGCGGCGCGCAATCCTTGCCACGGAAGGCCACCCCGAAGGAAATACATGAACACATGGCCAAGAGACTCGAGATCATCTCGTCGCGATTGCTCACGACCCAAGTGCGTATTGATGGACATGTATCGGGCTGTTCCAGAGAGAGACTTTCGTTCGCGGTACGGGATGTGAACCTTGGTTTTAGGATCACGATAGTGCTTGGCCATGCCGAAGTCTACAAAAAAAAAAAAAAGGAAATCATTACGTCAGTATCTTGTCATGAGCACAAGGCACACCGCCACGCGCGCAGCCTCAAGGTGCTTCATCGCCATCCTCGGTAGCGTGGAAACGATTTCCAGCATATCAAACCAGGGTAAGGACAGAAAGGGCTGTGCGCCCGCGCCCCAACCAACTGTGCACAGAAGAGAAGAGATTTTCAGAAAAACCAACCGATTAAATGAATGACATTAGCATTCTTCGTTCCAGGCACTCCTATTAGGAAGTTGTCTGGTTTGATGTCGCGATAAATGAGGGACTTGTCATGGACAGATTGAATTCGGGTAACCTAACACGGGAGCGAATAACTCAGAACAACGGCCGAGAGAGCGACGATCGAGGGGATCGGCCATTGGAGGTGACAGCTCACCATTTGCCTCGCCGCCATGCAAACTGTCTTGATAGAAAACTTCCGACCACACATGTCGAATAAGTCCTCGAGATTAGGACCCAGGAGATCGATCGCGAGGACGTTGTGCAATCCCTCCTGGCCGAAGTGATGCACCTGGGGAACACCGACTGAAGACCAGGCGAGGAGAAGAAAAAAGAAAGCACATCAACATCAAGTGATGCGATTAGCGAGATGCGCCCAGGGAAGGGAGAGGAACATACGGGTGCCGTTCAGGGTGCGGTATGAACGGTACTCATCGCGCAGCTGGGGTGCATCCGACTTGCGTGGTTCCTGATCAATGCTCAGAGTTCAGAGAGGGTTTACGCTCAGGGCAAGGGCAACATACAAACTTGATGGCGACGGGATGATTGGTGAGAAGGTTGGAGCCTGAGGGTAGAGGGTAAGCAAGGGGATCTGAGGAAGGGAAAGAAAAAATATAAACCTTCGAAAACGACCCCGAACGAACCCTCCCCAATCTTCTTCCCAACACGAAAGTGGTTACCGACAACGCCAGTCGTGGTTGCGGGTTGAGAAGTATGAGTTGAGGAAGAGGCTATTACATGTGGAGTTGTCATCACGAAGTGGGAAGGGGAAAGAGGATGGATAAAGGTGGGGAAAGAAAGAAGAAGAGGAGACGCCGATGGACGAGGATGAAGCTAAGAACCGAGTACAGCCGTAACTGTTAACTCTCGGATACGGTCAACTAGCCCAATTCAGTTTATTTGTCCCACGACGCGCCTAACTCCTGTTGTTTCACACCCCTTGTGCGATGTCGGGCGTGCATGCGCGGGTATTACACACGTGTTAGTCCGTCGTATGATCACGTGTGGTGGTGATCATCTTCTGGTTCTCCTATCTTGTGGATGCTCGTTGAATGTTCCTCCGTGTAACACATCTGGTATACATGCCGACCTTCTGTTTCCGCGAGTCGTGGGGGTTCCGGTAGTGGTGCCCAATCTAGGAGAAACCACCCAGTACTTCTGTGCTGTGTGTCATTGACCTGAAGCCGTCAGCACCCCGCGGAAGTACATTGACCTTTCGGTCTCATGAGCCGTCCAAATTCCGTTGATGCTCAAGGGTAAGAGCGTGCCCGCTAACCATAGCCATGAGGCACTTTGCGGCGCTCCTGACCCAAAACATCGATCATTGTGTTACAGTAGGTAGGCGGTAAGGTGGACACTCCAGAGTCATTCGATCAGTCATTTCAGATACAGTATCTCCCTCTGTTTTACATACCACACCCACCGCTACGATCTCGTTGCGGTGCCTCCTTCCGAGCTGTTCGGCTTTCACGATCAGCTACCCGACACGAGCTAGAAGCACCCAGCCCGAACCTCCTTCCATGTTTCAAGACTAGATAGATATACTGTATCGCTTGTCGCTATGCCATGTGCCACGTAAATTCCACGCAACGTGGTGGCATGCACACGGATTGCTTACGACTAGTAGCCCCGATCTTAACTGGAGGCACCATCGCTTTGCCGAAATTTGTCATAAACAAAAACTACTAGTTGGCCTCGCGTTTGCTGTGCACGATTTTGCACATATCCCAGTTCTTCAGATCGGGTGTTGTGCTCCTGCAGTTGGTAGGATGAAAAGTTCATTTATCATCACGCCGCGAGGAAAGCGCGATGTGTGGCTTACTGAGCCCGAAGAAGCTCCTCACCGAGATAAATTACTCACGCGCCACGGCAAGCCCCAAACGGCGACACATGGGTGCTTTATCTCCTAGGAATATCCTGCTTAACGTGTTGATCGCCAGCGCAGCAAATGACAGGGGTGATCTGATTAGCTACCTGGTTCACGACCACCTGTCTTAATCCCGTTGGGTGAGGCCCTATGTGAGTTGGTGTGTGAACCCGTATTTAGTAGCTGCCTGCTAATGGACACATGGAAAACAGCGATTGGTGTGTGCTGCCAGTGGTAGATCACCGAACGACCAAACCAGAAGTGTATGGTTGTGGCCCCATTCGCCCTGTACCCATGCGGGTATGCTTAACGGGGAGCACACCAATCCTTGGAGAGACCTGTCCCGTAGACACGTATAAAAATAGAAACAATGGCTGTGACCCGCATCGCGCTCTATGCAACGTTGTGTCCTCGGACATGCACCCCGAGCTCACACGCCTTTCCACTGGGTCCGTTTAGAAGATTATTAATAGTCTGTCAGAGGGTCAGGAGGGTCCGCCAGATAAATTACAGCGGTATTCATAATACCTGTCACCTGCCTTTTTTTTTTTTAGCAGACATACGCATTCAGAGCGGTAGTTAAGGTTAAGCCGACGGGGAAATTCTCGAGAAATTGGGCTATCGTACAAAATAGGGGTTGTGGAACAGGTATCTCGAATGGGGTTATGGAAGGCGGGAGCAGATGTGGTGCCACTGCTACTACCTGTTGCTACGTGTGAATGCTCTATTCCCAGTTTCACCCAGAATCATCCCCACTATCCCCTTTCTCATCTACAGCCTCCAGTCAAGTCCCGTCCTGTGCGCCCACATCCAATGAAGGTGCAGCACCATGAAAACGGCCCCGCTCTGATATGACTGCCGACGAGCGCAAGGAGGCTCGTGCACACCGCAACAGAATTGCGGCCCAGACCCGCATCGGCGAGCTCAGAGCTGCATAGAGCTCTTCATGCTGGCATTACTCACTCTTTCCTAGTAGCGATTGACAACGCTGAGCAACACGCGGCAGATGCTGCTCATGAAGCAGAGACTCACATTGCGTGAACGTGTGCAGAAACTCAGTTCCCCGTCTTTTCACTTGATGACGCTACTTCCTCATTTCCCCCTCAAGTGGGCATCGCCTCCTTCAACGGTGAACCAACTACCTTGTTGACCAGGGTGTGGGTGTCAGCCGCTCTCACGCAAGCCTCGTATTTCCTTTCTCACAGCTCACGTTCACCTGTGGGCTCCTCGTAAGCACCACTCTCCTGCACTTTGTCAACACCACACTTTGCCGAGCCTGGACGGTGTCGTGTACTACCTCGACACCACACTCAGTGTGGGCAACCACATGTTACCTGTCTCTAAGGTAGGGGACATCAGGAACCCACTACCCTTGATGAATAGTTTATGCGGCTCCTCTCTCAAAAAGAAAGATTTTTAAAAAAAGAGACAATAAGACAGAAAGATGACCTTATTTCCTTCAAGTCCTATTGAATACATTTTTCTCTTTGTGACGAGTGGGGGAGGAGATCGCAAATGTTTATATCCGTTCCTGATGTCCCCTACCCTACATACTCTACTTCGAGAGCATCTACTCGGTGTGTCCCCCTTCTTTCTTGTGCAGTGCGTTTTCACGCTTGGAACACGCAACCTAGGGCGGCACACAAAGCGCGGGTGAAATGAATACTTTTTCCTATCCCATCGGATCTGATTTTTTTTCGTGCAGACCGAGGTATTACGATTACTACCAAAACCGATAAGTGAAATTTATAAATACATTCAAAAATTCGGCATCGTCACCAAGATGTCTATTCAAACCCCGCCTGTATCCTTAAAGTGGTCGTGAGGTGTTATGAATAGTACCGCTGTATCTAGAGTCTCTAGATCCTACGGGAAGTCACCCACTGTACGCTCAGTCCACGCGCAAGTTTCAACTGACGGCCGCGGGGTCACATCACGCTCTTATCTCCGTTTGACCACGAGACGCACGATAAAACCTCTGCTTCCCATGCTCTCAGTATACTTTTGCGCGCACTCTGCACCTCTGGCCTTCGTAATCTGGTGATCCTCAAATTATGCGCTGCCACCAGCTCTCTGTCATCTCCGTCCTCGCCGTCCTGCCCTTCGCCAACATCGCAAAGCCTCTCATACCATCTTGGGATGACCTACGTGTCAAGCACACCTGGAGTGCCGTCCCACCAAACTGGGAGTCCCTCGGTCACCCTTCTGCTAGCACCACCATCGATCTCCATTTTGCGCTCAAGCCTTACCACGAGAATGCTTTGATTGATGCTCTTTATGAGGTCAGCGACCCCAAGAGTCCAAAGCACGTCCTCTCCAATACCACTTCACACGCGATGATCATGTACTTACAATGCCGCTGCTTCGTTGCAGATATGGTGCACACCTCTCCAAGGAGCAGGTCGCCCAGCTCGTCGCGCCGCACACAGAAACCCTCGAGCTAGTCAATTCCTGGCTTGAATACCATGGTGTACCATCCTCAACCATCTCAATGACACACGGTGGCAGCTGGCTGACGCTGACCGGCGTGCCCGTGTCTCAGGCCAATGAACTGCTCGGGGCATCGTACCAGCTCTACCGACCCACAGGGACAAATGGCACCACTATTCTCCGCACGGTCGGTTATGCACTCCCCGCAGTGCTGCACACACACGTGGAAACCGTCGTCCCGACGACGTATTTCGCCTCCACGCGTACTCGACCACAGACACCACGGAGCCGCTCCCTCGAAGCAACTGGGGATATGGCGTCGGGGACGGTGCTGCGGAGTCGCGATGTTCACGAAGTTACGCCATCGGAACTGCGCTCGCTGTACAGGACGGCTGCCTATGTACCGGCCGCGACGGACCAGAATGTGCTCGCGGTTGCGGGCTTCATGGACGACTACCCGAGCCCAGCTGATTTGACGACGTTCATGAAAGAATGTCGCACAGATGCGATAGATCCGACGTTCAGGGTCGTGCAGGTCAACGGCGGTGGGAACGACCCCAACAAACCCGGGTCGGAGGCGAACCAAAACGTGCAGTACGCGCAGGCCATGGCATACCCCACCCCCCTCATCTTCTACAGCACCGGCGGAGAAATGGCGTGTAACCCTGACACCAAGGAACCATCCCCGGGCGACCACTGGCTGGAGTGGCTCAACTATGTGCTCCGCCAGGAGGTCGTCCCGCAGACGATCTCCATTTCGTATGGTTTCATCGAGAAAGGTGCCCCGCTGGAGTATACGAAGAAACTGTGCGACCTGTTCTCCGAACTCGGTGCACGCGGCGTCAGCGTCATCGTCGCGAGTGGCAACGGTGGCGTAGGCCAAGGTAAGAACTGCATCGCCAATGATGGCTCCGGAAAAGTCCAGTTTGTCCCCGATTTCCCTGCATCCTGTATGTATCGTTTTGTTTGTCTTTGGAGGCGGCACGCCGTCACGGGTACAGGTCGCTCACGGTTTTGCAGGTCCCTATGTAACTAGCGTGGGCGGCACGACGGACAACAACCCCGAGGTCGCGGCGGAGATCTCTGGGGGCGGCTTCTCTGACCATTTTCCGCGGCCGAAATACCAGAACTATGATATACCCGTCTTCCTGGAGCAGCTCGGCAGCAAGCATGATGGCCTTTACAAGTGCGCTTTCTGCCGTGGCACGACCTGACCTATTCATCCTTTGTAACTTTCGTGCGTTGTGTAGCGCGGCCGGCCGTGGCATCCCCGATCTCGCCGCTCAGGCGCTCAACATCCGTATGATCGAAGGCAACGAGGCCTTTGTAGCGGACGGGACAAGCTGCGCAGCACCAGTGCGTCTTCCCACCTCCCTCCGCTCTGCCTCGAGCACCCAGTTGATCACCAATGTACAGACCGTGGCGGGCATAATCTCACTGCTTAACGATTACTTGCTTTCAATGGGTAGGAGCCCACTAGGTTTCCTCAATCCCTGGCTGTACGGCCTAGGCCCCTCAAGTTTTAACGATATCACATCTGGGTCTAACCCAGGCTGCGGTACTGACGGATTCTCCGCTATCGCTGGGTGGGATCCTGTTCGTCCTGCGAACCTTCTATTTCTTCGTTTTCTACGTTGGCTGATTTTGACTCGGTAGGTAACGGGTCTCGGGACGCCGGACTTTGTACGCCTGCGGGCATTGCTTCCGTGGACTAACCCCCCGACGGAAAGCACCACCCTCTCTGGAGGGCCGCCATAAAGGACGGGTACTCCCAACTGCAATCGGACATTGGCGCGCCTTCGCTCCCCGCTTCCGTCCGGACATAACCGCCTTCGACCAGAACTTCTCCTGTGGCGGAGACAGGCACACCCTTGATCACATCATCAACCGCTGCCCCCCTCTGCCGTTCCCACTGGAGGAGGGCTACTTTCATACCCACACGCCTTCTACTCCGAATCCCCCATTGCCGCAACTGAGCAATTATCAAGCCAATCGCTCAAAGATCCCCACCGTGGCCAGATTGATCAGTCGCTAACCTGGGAGGAGGCCACACGAGTGCTGACCCTCCTCGTTACACCATCATGGGACTTTTACCACCGGCCGTAAGGCCTTAAACCTCACAAACAACCCGTCCTCTGTTCAATTTTTTTTTCCCTTTTGCGGCCCTACCTTCACTGTACCCCTTTCTGACTACCTATCTGCCCTCGAATGTCTGTATGTACGTGCACGCGAGATGTGAACTACATCAATGCGGGAGGCCAGGAAATTGACGAGTACTTTTCGCACTAATACATCGACCAGCGCGACTCCACTCACATGCAGAACAAAATCAAGGCGTAACCCTTTGCACCTTTCCTGTCTGAGTAACGGGCGCTTTCAAGATACGAAGGACGATATAAGAGACTTGAAGCAGACGACCTCCTTATCAGCCCAGCCTCGGCCCTCCGTCGGTTACTGTAGTGGTTTGGGGCCCCAGGCCCTCTTGGTTTGTTCCGCTATTTCGCAGTAACTTTGGAACACAAAGTCTTGCTAAGCCCTCATCAGATGACGGTTGGCGCCGGTAATTCGTCATTTGCCGGGTCGTCACTGACCAATCCGCAGCTGGCGGCGGGAGTCTCCCCACTCGTTTGACTGCGCACGAGCGACCTAGATCAACTCGACCATTTGTGCATCGTCCGAGATTCACAGTCCGATTGTTGAACCGCCCTCTTCGTCCGCAAGTCTTCTTAGCGCAGACCTTGGTTAGGTGTAGCGGAAGGCATTATTGAGAAGGCAAGACCAAATCTTTCGTCGCCGGAAGGCCTATGGCTCCCTTCCGAGTTCTAGGCATCTGTCGCCGCGCGGCTGGATCCCGGATTTCCGAGAGCGACATCACCCAGAACTCGGGGTTGCCTGACTGAGGCCCCGCCCACCATCGCTGCAGCTTGTGTGTGGCCCCTCGCGTTCGGAGGCTTGCGCGTCTTGCATGTCTAATCCGTTGTTTGCTTTCGTTTCATTCGTCCACTTGAAGATGCGAGCCGTTATCAAACAAACACGTGGCATACGTGACCGGGCCGGTCAACAAAGGCAAAGGCAACTCAAAAAAATTGGTGTTGGTCTGCCGGGAGCTGGCACAAGTACTACACTATAGTTAACAGGGTGGATTACTGTAAGTGGACAAGTATTTCTAGCGGGCAAGCCCACTAACTACTGTATACTGTACATTGATTGCAGCTTACGTGTGGAGTGGCGAAAAGTGACAGGTCTTATCTCTGTTGTCATCGAGATGACGTTTGGTCCAACTGCCCTTGTTCACGAACTGGGTGCGGATGGGTAAGACTACAGTCTGGCAAGGCAAGGATTCACCGAAAGTGAAAACATTCGATAGTGTACATCCTGGACGAATTTAAACTTCGGTTGATGTCTGGTGAATATTGTGAAGGTGAAAAAACTGGGATAACGCAGAAAGCTGGGCCTAGGAGGAATGCTAGCTCGAGCTGCAGGTCCCATGGGACACGGTATCACGGTACAATCACGTTTAACCCTGGAGGCTATCAGCGCGTCAAAAACCTGCGTGTCGGAGGAGAAAACGGGTGCACACGGATCCGCTTGGCGCTTGGAGAGTAGGACGCCCAGTCTCATCTTCCCTTCCGGCGTCACTCTAGACAACACAATGGAACCAGGTAAGTCCTTTGCTTCAAGGCGAGTTTATTCTGAAAATAGAAAGGCACTAGGATACCATCCCACATACAGTAACTTAATGATTGCCCGCCGACCCTCAAAATCCTCGGGTATGTCTCCAGAATGGTAGCCGAGTCTGATTGGTGGAATGAAGTGCATGAACTGTAAAGCAGGAGAAAAGCAGGAGAATGGGAAGTCGTAGGGCGAACTACATTCTGAGGGATGTGCGGCGAGCTTCTACAATTGTCGGATCGGCACGGCAAGACTTTTGGGACCCGGTTTGGCTGACTGTCGGTTGTACTTGGCGTGATAGAGTGGGAATTTGATGGTCAAGGGGCAGTAGAAGAAGAGACGCGCAAGGCGGAAGAAGGCCGCGAATAACCGACTGACTGAGCATGCACGCCCACGGCAAGGAGCAACCGCGGTTGTTGTGGAGGTCGGGCATTGAGTTGTAGGGTATTTATTTCCTCCGATGGATACGGTATTTTTTTCCGTGGCGGGACTCCGTGACTGGCATTACACGGATGTGATCGAGCCTGAGTAAGCAGATCCGGTTGCTTATTGAAGAAAGGGAGCTGACAAGGACGGTTTGACACTGTACGACAAGATTGATTGGACAGCTGAAGCACCTAGCTAGTCCAGATTCGATTCAGCAGCTAGGTAATCTCTACGAGTCTGGGCATTGGGAACGATCGAATGGAGTAAGGGGACCGAAGGAGAGATCTAATGGAGCGATCGCAAGGGGCGTGTGACAGAAGTGCTCAGTAATCTTTTCTCGACCGCTCGTCCAGTATGGTAATTCCCAGATCCTCCTGTGACTTTGTCTCCGTATTATTAACATGCTACTCAAACATATTCCATTTTTCCTTCTCTTTTCTCACTCAGCTGCTCTCCCTCCTCCCCTCTCCCCCATCCCATCCCCGTTTACTTTAAACACCTGACTCTTCTTTCTTCCTACTCCCTCCTCCACACTCTTCCCTCCCCTCCCTCACCCATCTCCGTATCTCCACCACCCTCAATGTCCAAGCGTCTAGTCAAACTCATCGTCATCTCGGATTTTGTGAGTCAGCTGAACGCCCCACTGCGCTTCCCTAATTCTTGCCCAAACGCTTCTCTTACCTTTCCTTTCTAGGGCTGTCCGTGGTGTTTCATCGGTCACCGCGAGCTCCAGACCGCCATCGCGCAGTGCGCGAACCTACCTGTGGCCTTCGAAATCGAATACCGACCTTTCTTACTTCATCCCAACCTTCCCGCCGAGCCTGTGAGCAAGAACGAGTTTGTCGGGAGGAAGATTGGTCGAGAAAGATGGGAAGCATGCAAACTCATGGCAACGGAACGGGGCGAAGCCGTGGGCATCAATTTGTGAGTCGTCATGGTTGTCCTTCGTACCTCCCCATCCCTTGTCAAGGTCAAGGTTGACTAGGCTCCCCATCTGACACTTGACGCATGCATATGCTCACGCCCTTCTTCTATCAGTTCATTCGCCGGTCCCACTAGTATGACGCTCCAGGCTCACCGACTGGTCTCCAAGGCGTACGAAATCAGTGGTCACGCAGCACAATCTATTTTGATCACCCTCATCTTCCGCGCGTATTGCGAAGATGACCTCGATATCAACGATGCCCAAGTTCTTGCAGATTTAGCGGAGCAGTCTGGTGTGATGTCAAAAGTCGAGGTAAGGGAAATCCTCCATTTCATTTGTGTAGAAGAATCGAACGTCACTGAGTTTAACACCTGTTTACTTAGGCATTGGACTTCCTGGATTCAGACGAGTGCCTGGAGAAGGTCAACAACCAGGTCGCCGAGGCGCGTGCGAAGGGCGTGACCGGGGTGCCATTCACAATTATTGATGGCAAGTGGGCGGTCAGTGGTGGTCAGTCAGCACCCGTCTTTGTAAAGGTGTGTAAAATGGAACAGTGCCAATCAAAATGTGGCTGATGTCATTTGTAGATATTCAATAAGCTGGCGGAAACCCCTGCCGTACCGCCATCACAATCGACTACACCTGTACCGGCTACGGCTGTCGCGGTGGCATGATCACGAATTTCTTTTTGTTTATTTTCCCGTTCTCATCCGCCCCGCCCTTATTTGCATGCGTGTTGGGAGCGGAGCCGACGATATCCCGCATCATCTCACATGACTGCCACCCTATTCCTCTCTTTTTTGTTTCTTTTTTTGTTATTATCAGTCTTTTTTTTTCTATAACAGTTGTCGTCACATTTATAGGTGATTCGTTGGGGTCATGGACGCCAACGACATACGTCCGTATGCATAGGATTGACTGTATAACTCCGCCGCCCAGTTGTTATGACGTCACTTTGTTTTTGCAATCTGATGTCCGAGTATCAGTTGACGAAGAATTTCCGCCTGGCGACATTGCCTAGCTATCGATAGACTGATCACGATCTTGATCAGAGGTTAATAATTACAGTAAACGTCGAGGGTACTCTGTTGCAGATGATGCGAGGGTGATCAGTCTCGGTGCCGTACGCGCGTGTGCTTTTATCATTCATATATGGTTTGTGACACCTTCCTGTGACCATCCACTACGCATCTTTTCCTTGTATGTTTCGACCACTCCCTTGAATTACTCTCGATGGTCAACAACACCGAGCTCGCCATGGGTGGTACGATTATCAAACCCGCTCGTGGTGCCCCGCTGAACACACAACCTATCCCATCAGATGGAAAGCCACCGACCGACAGCACCAGAGGAATCGGAGAGGTGTCCGTTCAACAAGCACTAGTAGCAGAAAATGTCAACGAGCCGGTGATAACGCGTTCGTTCTTTTTCCTTTTCTTTTTCCCTGGCGCTCTCAAACGTTCCTCTCGAAGGCTGAAACTGCCCCCCCCAAAACAGGTGACCAATTGCGAGAGATCCTCCGATGGTGGCTCTCTCCTCTGGACCAGTCGGCAAATCACAACGCAGCGGGCAAGGCCCGACGCAGGGGGGCCGCCGAGTGGCTCATCCAACGCGGGGTTTACGAGGAATGGAAGACGGCGGTTCAAGGGAAGCGTACGTTGACCCGGGAACCCTATTCTATTTTTTTTTGGTTCTGTTTAACGTTTGGCTCACAGAATGAGGAAACATCGAGGATATATGGCCTCGATGGATAGCATTAGATTTATTTTTATCTTCAAGGACACCCGGCTGGCAAGGCCCACCGTACGGCCTTGAGCCAATGTCCGACTGTCTCGCCGCCAGCGCCGCATTCATCACACAACAATGGGTCGCGGGGAACCCAGTGAGGGAGGGTGACTTGGTCGATGCGAGAGAGGGCATGCTCGCATTCGCTGGAAAATGCATAGGGGATGTTATGGTGGTGGTGGCGGTGGTGATGGATTGCCCTCGACGAAATATCCCGACAATACTAGAGATACCTTACTCGCAGAGTCGTCCCCGTGGCTCGTGGAGAAAACTGGTTCCTTTTTACACCCTCCATACCTTTATCCTACTCGTACCGAGGCCAACACTCGAACGATGTGTTATCGATACACGTGTTGTCTGTCACATGTTCAGTTTGTCAAATGACGACCGGATCGATAAGGAGTCCACTCGTCTTGTCCGATGTCTGACCTGACAGTTCGCTGCGTATGAGCCTATGAGGTGGGTAATTGCAGTAAGCTTCAAGTTAACGTAAATGTGATTGCCACGACGACTTCCGGCGACGAACCCGGTTTCTGGACGCTTCTCAAATCGCCTCCTTACTGCACCATCATCCCAGACCCTGCACAGTACCCCACTCTAGCCTAATGATTACCCCCGCGCTTTTCCTCCAGCCATATGGAATCGGAACGACAGACCGTTCTTCGTCTCCGTGATATTACAGTAAATGATTCCTTACGGTGATTTTGGAAGGTTCCAGAGGCATCAGACATTTCTGCTCCACAATACCATTGGTTCTCGTAAGTGTAACCCAATACATGCAGGGGAAAGTTATCCAAGCAACTCCATCTGGAGCGACGCCATACTCACTGGAGTGCCACGGGTTCTTACGGCGGAGATGCGGCCAACAGCGATCAGACTGGTTCCGTAACACCATGATTTTGACCAGACTATACAGTAATCCAGTCGCGGTTCTGGGACAACCGCGAATCAAGGACACAGACACGGATGCGAATGCCCGTGACAGGCAAGGCCCGACCCCCAATCTGCCGAGCGCCGCCATGTGATCAGTGATCAGCCTACTGTAACCTCGCGCGATCCTGACTCGAACACGATGCAGAGCTGAATCGCCATCATCACCAACAGGGCACAGCACTCAACCCCACCCGCTTCTCAAGGAGACTCATCCTTGGAATCTAAATATTGCATGGTGTTCAAGCAGCAGAAGTAGAACCCATTATACAACGCAACGCCTCTGACCTGTACTTCGCCTCACGAGGCATCGCGACGTGGTCATCTCGATGTTTTACTTTACTGTTGTCGCTCAAACGTGGAGTAGGCGTGTACACCCGGGACGATGACGATTCGGCTCCTATGCGCAAACCCGTTGTAATGCTGAAACCTCCACACCTGGTGGCTTTTACTAGAGAAATGGATGAACGCCCAGCACTACTCGGACCTGGGTTCTGACCTAATTGCACCGCACATAACAGCAGGGACACCATGCGGTGCGGTGGTTACCAGGAGATTCGCCACATCCCATCAGCATCACGATACCGCAGACACCTCAGCGTTTTACAGCTATTAGGTGTAATCCGAACCTACGTACAGTAATTGTCACATGAGTACAGTGCGAATATCAGTTTCCAAAGCAACTAGATACAACGATGAGAAGGTGGCTAGTTTTTTTTTGGCAGTTATATGGTCATGTGATCCCTGATATATATACAACTCGCTGTCTTCAAGTTTTTTTTGGCCCTTCTGAATGACTCCGACAGTTCCGGTGCTTTCTACTATGAAGACCACGGTAAGAGACGATGTACTAGGATGTGACTCGAACCTGAAGTGGTCGAATTGTCGGGACAAGCGGGCTCAGTGCGGCATCCAAGTATACTGTAATTTAGCCCAAATCAGTTGAGCCAAGCCCGCGAGGCGGTACGGATGTTCCACACAGCTATACGAACAAAATGCTCCTATGCCGCGCCTTCAATATATGCAGGGGCTATTCTAGGGTTGACTCCCGAGTCATCACTCGTATGTGTTGGCAGTGAGCGTTAAGATCGAAGGCAATATAAATGCGTTCTGAGGTTCTTCACTCTACTGTAAACCTATTAAGGGACATCTTGACTATCACTACTAGTCGTGCCTTACGTGGGAAATAAGAGGCACAACTTACCATTCCGAACAATGCAGTGTCAACAATCGACCAGCGTGTTGAACGTTCTCGGAGACCTTGATGTTTTATTTAGGAACCCTCTACCTCCATCACTGATCAAATCCCAGTTTCATTCCCTCCAGTCATCTTCTGACAATGTCCAAGGAAAATATCCTGGGCACCCTCGTCGTAGTCGTTCTCAAAGCCCAGCACCTTATCGACAACCATACATTTTACAAACAGGATCCCTACGCTAAGCTCTCCCTCAGTGGCACAACTAGGCAAACGCCTCCAGATCCCAAGGGTGGGCAACACCCCGTGTGGGATGCCGAACTTCGCTTCCCTATCTCAAAGGACGCATCAAAGAATAACAGAACGCTCACGATCTCTGTGTTTGCAGAGGAGAGGAGAGATGATGAACTCCTCGGAGAGGGCACCATCGACATCACAGATACCCTCAAGACTGGTGAATTCGACGGTACGCCTCCTTTCTCTACTTTTTTGTCGTTATAGATTCACTCACTCCAAGGACAGATTGGGTGCCCCTGAGCCTGAAGGGTGCCCAACGCGGGGAAGTTTATCTCGAAATGACGTTTTTCGCATCTGGCCCTGCTCCTCTCACCCGACGCCCGACCAAATTCACGAGTCCCTCCGAGCGGCTTGGCCGACCCCAGCAGCCCGTCACTCAGCGCCCTCAGCGAGTGACATCCCAGCCCCAGTCCTCGCCTTCCACTCTCGCCCCTCAAGGGCAGCAGGGACCCCGAGCCAACTCACAAGATGTTCGAAGACAAGGGCCCCCTAGCGCCCAGCAGGTTCCGCTTCCAGGCGCGTGGCCAGGGCCTTCAGCTCAACGTCAGCAATTACCACCGGATCCAGAGCCTAAGCAAGAGTTCGTGCCTTCGATCCTCCGTGCTGGCGGGCCTTCACGCACAGGCAACACGAGCCCGAATGCATATCCCGCCCAACCCCAACCCGCGCACCAGAATACATCGCCTTTTCCTGGATCACTTGCACCGCATGGCCATATCTCCTCGTCTACCCCGCAACTCGAAGCACAGCCGCAACACACGCGCCGGGTTTCGTCTTATTCGGGCCAGGGGTCATCGGGATATGGCGAGTACGCGGGGAGTGGGCATGCAACCACACAGCCTCAGACACAGCCCGAAGTTGCTCACCATAATCTTTCGTCGCAACCACCGCCACAACAACAACAGCATCATCGTGTCGCGAGCCAACCAGCTCCCTACATCTCGCCTTACCCACCGAACAATCATTCCGTTGCTCAGACATATGCCACGCCTCCTGCTTCAGCTCCGCCTGTCCAATCATATGTTGCGACCCAGAGCCCCGCACCATCTACCTTCTCTTACCTAGCTACCCCTGGTC
>JAKEYF010000661.1:0-21509 GCA_021527775.1 Lactarius sanguifluus | reverse complement strand
AGCATAGCTTTGGACATGCCCGATGCGGTTAGACCGGCCTGTTGAGCAAGATAAATGGTCGTGGCGGACGCTGCCAGGTAAGGGATCCCGCCAAGCAACCCAAAAACTAAATATGGTCTGGGTACAGAACTCGCTACGGCATTCGTGACACCAAGCTAAACCGAAAAATCATTAACTCAACCTGAATGCTATCCAAAACGGCCACCTACAAACGTATCGCGATTTGCTTTGACGGCATCGTCAGTGAAGTTTGCGCCAGCAATCACTTTGGCCCAATCCGTGGCAGAGTTGCCGACTTCTTCGCGAACATTGACGGTAGCCTGAGAGATCGTCTGGGAGGCAGGTCTTCCGGACACCTTGGAGGCTTCACCACGCTGCTGTTGAAAAGCATTCGCGAGCTTGAGAATGTGTGGAGGCTGTAGGCGGACGAGTGTTGAAGGTGCAAGGTGAGAATGCGGCACACAGCGGCGAAGTGCTGCGGCCTTGAAAACAGGACGAATGTTGCTGAGCAAGTTCATGGTGGTGGGAGTAGGAGTACCAACACCAACACTAACATCAACGTATCAACACCTCGCTAGGACCAGGACACCAAGGACGACACTACCAACGACGTCATTCATGACGCACTTGCACTTCATCACATGACCTCACCGCCGGTATTGTCACTTGCTCGTAGGCTCGGTACTCGGCTCGACTCGGAATTGAACTGACTTAGCAGCATCCCATCAGGGACACCCACCCAATTCACCACACGGGGAACAACGGGGAACAACAGAATGGTCTTCGCCGTCACTTCGGGGGCTCGCAAAGAATTGATTAATATGCCGGCTCGACTGATGCTTCGGGCGTTACTCTTCGGCGTTGCTATTAATATTTATTACTGAGGACGGCCGTAGTTCAAAATGACGAGGTGAGATCTGGTCTTACTGCTCCCGCAAGGTCATGAATCGCGTGGGTACTAGACGAATAGACAATTTCAAAGTCGACGTGATCAAAGACTCGCTGACGACCATCGCATTAGCAGTTCGGGGATGCCAACCAGCTTGCCGAGTGCCGCCGGCACTTACTCCCGAACGAAGCTGAAGTTTTTGGGACCTTGCTTCTGGCGGCATTTTCTGTGGCTTATCGCTACTGTAAGACAATCACCGCCGGTGCCTCGAGTGGATCCTGATTCTCTGGCCGCGTTGAAAGCACACTGTTTATCATATATAAGTGCTACATCTGGCTGCCAACATTTTTGTCGACCCCTACTATGTCTCATCATATCCACCGTAGTGCCCTCACGACACCCGATCCCGTAGACCGCGAGCAGTCAGAGCCGCTCGATATCTCGTCCGCATTGGATGTTGAACAGCTCGATATCAACCTTTTCCGTTCTAGAAGTCTCTATCTCCCTTACCGTGCTCGTGGCGTGTTCGGAGGACAAGTCATTTCGCAGGGTCTTGTAGCGGCTACAAAATCGGTGCAAACCAGATTTGCTCTTCATGTAAGTCCTGGTAGTCAGGTGCGTTATCACTCTCTGATGATGCGACTTTACATCCATTTAGTGCGTTACACGTAACGCCATCTCTGCCGTTGATTGGTTCCAATCGTGACATTCGACACAAGTGCTATTTGCCTTCAAGCTGGTCTCTCCCGCTATACCTGAGTACTGTTATTATTTGATCGAGGTACGGGAGGGCAATCGTATGCTACTACTCGCTAGTCCGCGCGGTTCAAGGTGGCATAGGACGCCCTCACCATGATGTGTTTCTTTCCAGCTACCTGAGCCCTGGCACCATCGCAGAGTTGGCCAATGTTACAAAGTCGTACCACCAGAAAGAGCTGCCCAGACGAGGTCGAGCTCTTAGAGGCGCATGGCAACTGAACAACCCGATAGGACTGAGGAAGCCAAGGCGTGGCTCCGTGGATACGCACAATGAGGCATCCTCTGCTCTCGTGAAGCCTCGTAACTCACTTCTATGCGTGTCCTATCAGGCTCGAGAGGAGAGTCCAGTAGCTGTCAAGCACGCAGGCGAACACATTGGCCCCGACGGAAGGAGAAACATTCTTGTATTGGATGAAGGCGAAGACTGACAAGAAATTCCCTGCTTCACTTCACAAGGTTGTATTTCTCCTCTGTCTTTGGTCCAAGCGATTAACATCGGCCGTCAAAGTGCATAATGGCTTACATTTCCGACCTTCACTTGTGCGTGACATCATCATCATGACTCGTGGCACCTTTGAGAATGCGGTGCCGTCTCGCAGCATGGCTCCCGCTATCACTGGCGCGGGCTTCAAAAGAAGCCACGACACCAGCGGACCAAAAGCGCTGGCCATGGCAGTGCGTCTACTGCTCAGTTTCTCGGTGAATTATTTACTAATGTTGTCTCATCAACAAGTCGAGCTTGGATCATAGCATTGTGTTCTATGAGTGTGTTTTGTCCACTTTCCAGCGACGATATGTTGACTTTGTTCCTCCAGACATGATTTCGATTGCACCGAGTGGTTCTTATACGCTGTATGCACACCGTTTTAGTTTCTGTGCAGATGTATGCCCACACAGAGATACGTAGATGGCTTCGCAGGTGTCCGGTCATGGACGTGGATGCGCGACCGGCCTGGTGAGTTCCCGTCTACCCTCGACGCAAGAGTAGCTTTCCGCAGACATATATTGTATATGCTGACTTCTTTTTAGTTGTATTCGCGTGAAGGCAAGCTGCTAGCAGTTGCGAATCAAGAAGGCGTCATGCGCGCTAAAATTCGCGATCCCAAGAAGGACGGAGTTAAAGAGAAAGCAAAAATCTAGACAAACGGGGAGGCACTGTTGAGGAGTTCGGAATCTGTGATGTGGTGCCGAACTAGGTTAAATGCAACAATAGCGGCGAACTTCACACTCCGATGTACTGTAGGACGTGCATATGACCATGCGACATTCCGTTGGTGTGCGACGCGAGGGGAGTGTTTCTCTCTTGACTCCACGATTCCGAGACAACTCGGTTATTAGAGAAACCGGATAGATATCTGCGACTCACTAGTAACGGTGTCCATGATAGGGAGCGCAACGATCGCTCCGAAAAAGGACAATGGTCGGGTCAATCGTTTGCACACTGTGATGATATAGGACTTCCATTGAAAACAGACCGACGTTAGGGGAATGCTGGTGGTAATTCCGCATAACGTCGATCAACATGATATATCTACAACCTCTCCCTTCACATCCTCTTCCTGAGTGAGGAGGTCTACGATCCGTGTCGTCCTCACGAGTTCGCCGTTATCACCAAAGTACCTCGTCGTGACGAAGCTCCAGTGCAAAGAACCAACGATCCACTCTCGAAGGCCGTGCACGTACAGCTTGACGGCCTCGTCGATGCCGTCCCCCCACGAAGGTATCCGCGCTTGATTCTCGACAAACGTCTCGATTGTCTGTTTGCACATATCTCCGACGCGATCTACGGCTTGTTGGAGGCTTAGCCCGTCGTGGATCATATAAACGCAAATCATGTTGTGTGTGTCGCCCCGGGATTGCTCGACGTTGTACGAGAATATGTCCTGAAAAAAAGAAGTGAGTGAGTGCCCACGGGAAATGCCTAACGATACGAACGAAGGAACGGCGCTCACATTGGACCACGTCACGAGGTCGTTGGCGCCCTGATTGAGTGCCACGATCACAGGATCCTCGACCACTACGTCAGGCAGCTCCAGATCAAGCGAGTATTCAATGAGGTCGAATACGGGCTTGCACCCGGACGTGTCCCGCCTCATGTCGATGTACGTCTCGAGATCTGGGACAAACGCCGTTCGCGCGGAAGAGAGCTTGCTGGTGCACGGCCTGAAAGAACATTTGCATGGATGATTTGAAGCGTTGCTGGACCGCTGGTGCACAGTCGCGAATACAGCGCGACCAATAACTGGGTACACAGATTCCCACAAAGTGAGTTTCGGGTTGGCTGATTTATTTATTTATGGGTCGACACTCACTCTCGCGCCAACTTGGCTGCACTTATCTCCTCGACGCCGCCTTGTTGGCCCTGGACAGGACGGTACGAGTCCGGCCATTCGAACGCGTTCATGACCCAATCCGCGAGTCCCGCAGCGTCCCTCGCCAAAAAGCCATCGGAGACATTGTCCAAGTGGAAGAGATAGTTCATGAAGTCGCTCACGACACGGAGGCGGTCACGTGAGCAGTTATTGTAGCAATACGCGGTGAGTTCGCCAGCTTGTAATCCGCACATGGCGACCACCTTGTCCTGGGCGAAATGTTGGACATACGAGAGTATCCAGTCGAGAGATTCTGCTGCGACCGCGTCGCCGTCGTCGTGGTATGTGGGAGAGAAAGGACAATGGGAGACGAGGTCTGGGAGGACGAAGAACGTGGGTGCGAGGATTGTCGGAGTAGGCGAAAGAGCACGGGAAGAACTGAGAGGGGAGTCGGGAGGTGTTGACGAGGGCGAAAGGGTCGGTGAACTGTCGGCCGAGGACATGGAGTCGTAGGTGCGAGTACGACTAATGAAATAGGGCGATTCGAGTTGGTACAAGCTATGAGCAAGCAGATCTGCTGCAGAGCACGGAAAGCTGAGAGGTCTACGGAACATGAGTGCGCCTTTTATCTTGTTTCTTGGGCGAGGCCTGTAGGTGGTTGAGACACTGCAAACGCGAATACAGTTGACAAAGTCCGGGAAGCCAATATCCGCGTTTATGGCCGGGCTCGAAAGTTACATGGAAATCGAGAATGTATCGTGGTGAGCGTGTCAAGGAGGGAAGGAGACGTTGGGAGGATTTCCGGAGCCAGCGTGGTGGCTGACGGTTTGAGTGGCACCTCGGTCAGGACTAGAACCAACAGAGATGACCCCAGATCCTTTGCCGTTGCCTTTCTTGCATTTTCGTGTCACAGCGCCACATCAGCCGGTGTTCAAGGCAAATTTTACAGCGGGGTCAGAGGACGTAGTCCCTCTAGAACGAAAGGAAAGGGCGTTCGATGGCAACTAGTAGAGCGCACGCAAGGCACACATGCGGATCGAGCCTTGTATCAAGCCCGCAAGTCGGGATACCTGAAGACGTCAGACATACTTTTGGGAAGCTGCATATATCGCTCCGGGGCTGTATTTTTCGGTCAATAACGATGAAACTTACCCAAAGAGTGAAGAGGTTGCGCACCACAGGGACTTGAGTTTTCGCCGGGGTGTGACCCGGTGTATTGACAATACTAGTAGTCTGGCATGGAAAACAGAAAGTTCGTAGAATTTCTACGAACCGCACAGGAACATGGCGAGCCTCTTCCATATATTGATGGCGTGGTCAAAAATAAATTCTTCAGGAGCAGTCACAGCGCCAACAGCACAGCGGTAGCAATGAGTTGGCCCAACCGGGCCGGCCCACCGTGAGAGGGCCTACATCTGACGATACGGCGATTGATGGGCAAATGCTTCGAATATTCCCTAGTCAAGTCGACTACATTCCCCTCTTAGTCGTGTCCTTCACGCGGTCACAAAGGAGGAGGGTGCCCCAATGCGGGGTTAGTCAACATACACGGGTCGGACAGACGGCCTCGGGCTTCCTCGTGCGCTTCTCGAGATAAACCGTAGAAGAAGTGGCGTTCCGCGGAGACCGGGACCTTTTCGAGTTAGCTTAGCTTGACTGATAGCACAAAATAATGGCCCGAATCATAAGGCCACAGGGCTCCTCGTCTACCGCGCAGTCGAGATGTGTAGAACGTCACTTTCAGTCAACATGTCCGGAGAAAGCCGACGGTAGGTGAGCTCTGGCCGAACTCGGACGGCGTAGTCCTGACAATCAGTGAATGTTCACAAATGCGTGTCTTGCACGGGCCATGGCAGATTCCATAAGGATCGGCAGGAGTGGCACACATGATGCGGCGCCTTGCAGAAATGTGGACGTCTGGATCCCTGGTCTCCACGGCTTTAAGTTGGATGAAGCCGGTTCCTCGAAGGACCGATATAGTTCGGGGTCCACATTGAGACAAAACGTGAGTAGTTCACGAGAGACTAGCCGAAGAGAATCGAGTTCGTGGCTTGCAAAATTTCTGAATGCTAAGAGTATATCGGGCAGTAAGGTATAGTGTTTACGGGTGAGTATTGGGTATAATACTATCTTCGCTGGAAGCCGCAGAGAATGGGCGGGGGCTGGGAGTGATGAGGCGCCGCTGCCTGTCACGGAGTTACAACGTCACAAAGGAAGTGTCCATGCCATACCCAAAGTCCCAGATACAGATCCGCTGAGCGCAGAAAAAGTCCGTGAACGTCGGCAAGCAGCGTTGGCACGTATCTCACTTACCTGATCCTCACCGCAGGAAACAACCTGTAGAGTCCGTTAGACGCATAATCACGGGGGAAGTTCAGCCGCGCTTACTTTTGTGCAATCGAAGCCCACAGAGAATATTCGGCCTGTGTGTCCCCCCACCAGATCGGCGACAAGGTGTCCCGCCTTGCGATCCCATACCTTGACATTAGAGTCGTAGCTGCCGCTGACTACAAAATCGGCACTCGACGCGACGTTGCGCACTAGATCGCCGTGTGCACACTGCTGGCGGGACTTGTGCGGCCTTTCGTTCGATAGTGCCCTACTTGGCGTAGGATCAACGACACTAACGTTGGCCCCACAATTCTGACAGACCGCAAGCGGCGCATTTTCTTCGCTGGAATCTTCATCTAATGGCGGGGGTGCCGGTAATAGCGCTGTAGCTTGTGGGTCGAATTCGGACGATGTAGACCAACCGATCGTAGACTCGAGGTTGAAGAGTCTGATGTGTTTGTCCGAGGAGCCCGAGAGCACGATAGGGAAATCCAAGTCAATAGAAGCGATACTGTCGGGGAGGGAGTTACGTCAAACAGGTGGATATGCTGCCGAAATTCCAGCGGGAAAGTGAAAGACAACATACCCCCGGCTATGATGATTCTCGAAAGTGCGCAAAAGGGCTCCTGTATTGGCATCCCAAAGTCTCAAAGAGCGATCGCCCGAGGCAGAAACAATGTATATCGGTGAGATAGAGATTGCATTGACGGCGGCACGATGGCCTGTCAGGATGTGCTGAGGATTGAGATCCGGGAAGCGGTAAGTTCGGACAGTACGATCTCAGGGTCGGGTATCAGACGTAGCAGTATCATTTCCGGAAACAACTCACCTTTTGAGCACGACACCAAGCGCGTGTCGTCAAAGCGAACACATAAGACGCTGTCCTCGTGATCATCCATGATCTTGGCCACCTGGTTTTGTACTAGGTCCCATACAACGACGTTACTATCGCTCCCTGCACTGGCAAGATAGTTGCCATGAACGCATATGCTCAAAATACTCCCTTCATGGATGCCCTCAATCGTGCGTAGGACGGCTCCGGTTGAAAGGTCCCACTCCTTGATCGTGCGATCCTTAGACCCGGTGAAGAGGACCTGGTGGCCGGTTCTAGGATAAGTGTAAAGTTGGAGGCAATATATCGTATTGGTATGAGTGCCAGGGGTTCCCCGTGACTGCAAAGTCGAGAGACGATAGGAGCCTGAAAGAAACCGGTGTTGCAAACGAGTGCAGGTGAGATGAAGGAGCTTGTAGTTCGGACGAAGATGCTGGGTTGATTGGGCCACAGATGCTGTGGGGACTTGGTGACTGCGACTTTGAACTTGGGAACCTGAACCAGCACCGTGGCTCTGGTCGGTCGACGATCGAGATTGAACTGCGAATTTAGGGAGACCCGAAAGGGGGTGAGACAATTCTCCGCTGAGGTCGTCTAAGGAAGACGCAAGACCAGAAGCGAAACCAGAATCATCGAAATCATATGAAAGGCTTTGGGGTGTCATTTCGAGTTCCTCGTCGCCCATCCCTTCGTCGTCTGTGTCATGTTCGGTGGATTGAGAGTGGAAGTGCTCTAGACGCGGTCGCGAGGGTGTGTTCTTCCAGTGCCATCCTTTAGTTGCGCAGAGTCGTTTCCAGAGGGAGTAGTCGTCTGCGAGTGTGCGCCAACGTTGACTAACCAAGCTGCAATGCAAGAGAGTTTTTGATGGGAGATAGGAAAATATGTGCAATGCGACCTCAGAGGGGAGTAGCTAAGGTGATATGAAAAGGAGAAGGCTGGATAAGACAAAGCGGACTCACACCAACGACGTCCAACTGTAAAAGAGGCACGATCCTGCTCTGAATGTTAAGAAGACTTGATCTTGGGAGAGAAGCCAACAAAGCGTATACGAGATCTTCCACAGATGAGCAAGTGGAAGGAAAAGGTCAAAGACAACCAAGCGTACCTTCGCGCTCCTTAACCGAATTTGAGTGTGACGATGATTCCATTCAATGTACCATAGACGCAATAAACCGTTGCTAACCCCTTCCCATTCTCTTAATTAGGAAGGTCGTATTATTCTCCCACGGCCGTCTGACTGCTTTACTGTACTTCCAGAGTAAAGTGAAAATGTAAAGTACAACAATGCAATAGCCCGTTCAAATTCTCGACCGATCAAAGGACGAGAAGTAAGTGGAGATGAAGCAAAGAAAAAAAACCATCAGGCAACTGGCAAACGAAGCGAGCTCACACGACGCGAATCACGGTTGTGCCAGTCAACCAGAGGGGGCGGTAATCCAGCGAACTGACCTCCGCTACCTTCCAGGCATTCCAACGGCACCATCCCCTGCTCCCCACGCGTATTCGCACATAAGGCCCACCCATCGTCAAATTCGGCACGGATGTATAGTTTCTCCCCAGGCGTGATCGCTAGCTCGTCAGGAAGCTGGGGCACAAAGGTCACCCGAACGAGCACCATCACGTCTTGTAGCCCCGAGGCTACCGTGCCTGCAGCAGACGGTTGTGGACTCGGCGCGCTCGAGCGAACAGGGGTGCTATGAGACCGTGGCTGTGTGGTCAGAGCTTCACCGGTCTGTAGGACCTGGATATAAGGCGGTGGCGTTTTGCGCGAGATGATCGGAATTCGTGGTTGGGAGGCCTCACCCCCACCACCCTCACCACCAAGTGTCGCTGATGCGCCAGCTGCCGTCCCACTGTCTGGTAGTGGTATTGAATTTATTTCAGTGGCACCTTTCTCCAATGATGCATCGGTGGTTGGGCGTCGCCATGCATTGATAGTCCAAGTCGCCCGGCGTGCAGTACGCATTTGGATTCGGCGCCTCCGAAATAGGAAAAATGCCAGTGCACCCATCACAAAGAGAAGGACAATGACGATGGCCGCGACGGCCCCGCCCGAGACTCCAGTGGGTTTTTTCGCCCCACCCGTCGAACCAGCAAGAACCGGGTTCGAGTCTGCGGACGGGGTCATTGCAGGTAGATTCGTAGTCCCAAAACGGGAACCCTGGGAACCAATTCCGGTACTTTGTGGCGACGTGGTGCCCAGAGTAAATGTACTTGTAGTGGTGACAGGTGGTAACGACGACGATGTGGTGGACGATGTCACTGACGAAAGTGTGGGGGTAGGGACGAGGCTGTGGGACGACAGGGAAATGGTGGGAATTCCAACCACTGGTGAAACCTGCACAACAGTGGGGAGTGTGAACGGTCCCTGTGTACTCGAGGAGGATACACCCGTAGGATCCACCGGGCTAGCTGGGAGTAGGGGGTTGGGACCAAGCCCTGGCTCTTCGTAGTGCCCATCCCAATGAGGGTCTGAACCGAGAAGAGTGTTTCCCGCGCCAGGCGAGGGGTCTATGTAGAGGGGATTGCGTCTAAAACCGACATCCAAGGCGGGATGCCGCTCCGCTTGGTGGGCCCGCGCAGCAGGCAAGAGGGGAGACATATAGAAAGAGGAGAGGCCAGTTGCCAGAGGTTGAAAAGGAGAAGGGAATTACGGCGCGCAGTTCATTGGCGTCCTGTGAACAAGAAACAGGGCTGTGTGTGAAGCCCCCCATGGCGAACAAACGGGCCACTTCAGTTGGAGCCGCTTCGTTGCGACGGGTCGTAGGGACGGCAACGGTCGGATCACATGTGTAGTATGTAATCCCGACATGCTTATCGAGGACAAAAGGGGGCAGATTGCCCAGACCCACATCCATCCATAAATCAAAATGTCAAACAAGGATCATTTGAATTGATCGTGAGTTGGGTTGGCAGGGGCATGGTAGGTCAGAAACGAAATCGGGTCCAAAAATAGGCCTAAATCTCAAGAAGTTCTCTCAATCGTTTAGCCGCAGGGGTTCCTTCTCTCTTTACGCGGTTGTATATAGTAAATTATTTGGTGATGTACTATACAGTCCGATGCTTGGTCCGATGGATTACAGAAATCAAGGTATAGTATCAAGTATAGTATGCAGGCAAAAATGCGACGTGAAGATGTAAATGAAATCATGTCCGTGTCCGTGTGATAGTGTCAGTGAATTATCATCGTCATGTATCAAAATCATGTCCGTGAGTAGAGAGAACAGCGCTCATTCCTTGATGGTGAATTGAGGGCTAAAATTTCCCGAGTCCCCGAACACTGCACCAGTTACGTAAGAAAATGTGAAAGAAACAAAGACACAATTGGCACTTACGGACAAGGGAGTAATCGTCGCCAGGTTGCACCTTGGGTACTTTCACCGTCGCATGTCCAATGACAACTTTGAAATCAGAGGCCAGGACAGCTATGGCAGCGTCAGCATTCATCGGAATCGAGTCAATGGCCCATCCTACGCACTGTTGGTGGTTCGATCACCCTTTCTCAACATGATGACACCATTAGGGTTCGTAATTTGTTGCGGTGGGCTGCTGTTATCCCTATCGTCGAGAGCATCAAATAGGCTTCCCGACTCGGCCCATGATCGTGCAAGTAACATACCAGGTAACATTGTGGACGCTTCCGATCTTCCAGACAGTCCCATCGTGAGGATACGTGATAGGGGGAACATAGACATCCCGAACGGCGAGGGGAGCTGCCGCCACAAGAGACATAAGAGCGACAATGAAGACGACGAAGATGTTTGTGAGGGTAGTCATGAAATGCATAATGTGGTCAATACAGAGGAGAGATGGGTTTGAGGTGTAGTGTAGAGGAGACTATTTGCCTGAGCCTCACCCTGCTCTCTTCTGTCCTTTTAAGTCAGAGATGAGCCCGAGTGGCCGCCGTTGTTCTGTGCCTCCGTCGCTCGAGTTTCGGACTTAGACTTGTTCGGGCAATATGAATGCAAATTTTCCGCCCGCAGCCGCGGTGCGGAGCGGTGAATGAATGGGCGTCTGGCCCTTCGACCGGTAAGTGCATAGCCCAGCACAACCCTGGGCTCGCCGATGTTCATTTCTAATCCCCCGTCGCCCTGCCCTACCTGACAAACCAGGGCTGATCACACATAGGAGCTGACAAGTGCCAGCAACCAACTCGAACGTCGGCAACTATATTTCGCTGTTGCTGACACCACTCGCTGTACCTATGGTCCGAAGCTGATCATGAGACGAAATTCGCGGAAGCCGGGTCTACAATAGTTCGGCAGACAAGGACGGTGGAACCACCGCCTTATGCAGTGTATT
The DNA here is from genome assembly GCA_021527775.1 of Lactarius sanguifluus. NCBI lineage: Eukaryota > Fungi > Basidiomycota > Agaricomycetes > Russulales > Russulaceae > Lactarius > Lactarius sanguifluus. The sequence goes on along the minus strand of JAKEYF010000661.1, from coordinate 10,084 downwards.
ACCGTCACATTGCCTTCTCTCGGGCATCTTGCCCATGTCTGTGCTGGCTAACTCCACTCTTATGTCACGACAATTGCCCGATTCGTGAACGATAGACGAGGTTGCCGTCAATGGACGGCTCAAGTATCGCCGAGCTCCATGATGGCGAAGGTCGAGAAGCGGAGGCAGAGCGTTCTCCCGGTAATATGCCCTCGTTATTAGGCCATAGTTCGGTGAGATGGGCGGACCTTCATTGGCGATGTGTAATTTATGGAACACACATGCTGCACGACTGGATAGCCCCCGGCACGGATCGGGCAACTTCTTACCCTATCTCGGGCAGGTCTGTACGCAGACGCTTCGCAGTGGGTCTGTTTTCCGAGTCGATGCAGGGCGAGGCATCCTCCGCCGAACGCTTCCTGACCAGGGCGAGGTTCAGGTCGTCCTCCTGAAGGTTCTGCGAGGCATCCAGTTCATCTTCCTCTTCGCACTCCGATGCTGGGGTCTCCCAATCGGAATCCATCTGCTTTGCCTTCTTCCGCTTGGGTTTTGGCCTCGTTGACCGCTTCTTGATCGTCGTTCGCTGGCTTTTGGAAGGTTCACCCAACTCTGCTACGTGGCAGACCTCGACTGTGACCTCGGCACGCTGCATGACATCAATCCAGAGCTGGTAGGGACCCTTAAATACGTTCACTGCGGACGACCTTAATGAAATATTCCCACTTTTTGGTTCTCCTGTAGCTTGTCACCAGGGCCCTTGACTTCCACGAACTTGCAGTCTTTTTCTGAAAATTTCCAGAGAAAGAGATCTGGGACCCCCGATCCACGCTGGGCATAGTCTTCGCAGAGGACGCGACACAAACAAGCCAACCCCTCTCCGCTAAAGCACTGCGCGGACGTCATTCAATCGTACTAGCCGTCGAAATCCGAACGTACCTCGGCTATTTCGAGAACGTCCTGCTTGGGGAAGAGGTCCCAGCGCACGCCTAGACACCAAGTCCCACGTTCCCGGTGCTCATTGTCCACGCCTTCTATGATGGTGCGCGCTTTGCCTTCGCCTATCTCGTCCAGGCGGGCTTCGATGAGTTCCTCCCGTGAGAGGTGAAAAGTGTCCTCGAACATGTCGAGCGGGGCAGTCTGGTAAGGAGTCTCGAACGCTCCAGGTATGGGAGCAAAAATGATGTCCCAAAACAGCAGGCCAAAGAGGGTGGTGACAATCCGGCCTTCAGAATGATACCCTCTGTAGCCAAGGCGCTCATAATGCTGTAGCGCGTACGTTTCTACGCTCACAGCCTCGTCGCCTTGTCCTTGCCATGTTGATTTGCCTTTTTCAGAGTCCTTGGCGTTCATAGAGACACTGTCAGATCAGAGTGAAATTCATTAAAAAAGGATGTTCACACCCTTTGTGAGATAGAGACCAGTTTCGCCTCCTTCTCGATCTTAACGGTTGTCGTCTTCGCAACAGCGAACGACAGGATGCTTTGCTTTGCTTTCATTGGTGTGTTGAGCGGTGGCTGCTGCGTCGTCTGTACTGCAGCAGGGTTCCGCAGTCGAACACCTGTAATGTATACGTCCTCAGCGACTGCAAGTTGGGCTTCTTCGTGTCTCTCCTCTGGGTCGATGCCCATCTTTTTCTCCAACGTCGTGAGTCTTCGTGATAGACTCGGGCGGTAGACTGAGCGTGGGATATAATCAGCTACAGTTGTTGGAGGAGACTAAATGAGATGCACCCACCGAGATGCGTATCTGGGTCGTTCAGAGAGTCGATCAAGCCAAGCATGGCACGTCTCAGAGTTTCGGGACTTTTGTCACCATATCTAGTCAACACAAGGGCTCGCCTCTCGTACCATTTCCCTCGTCGCCCTCGTCTCCAACGGCGCTGGTTCAATAGAGCCTCAAGGACCTCGAGTTCCCGATCATAATCCTTAAGGACGCCAAGAGCTTCTGCGCCTTTCTGCACAATGCGCGTGAGAACGTGACCTGCCAAAGGGTGCATATGAGTTCAAGTGGATACGGATATGTATGGCACAAGAACACACCTCGATCGAATCTCTCGAGTCCTCGAGGCCTTGGACAACCGTCGCCCTCCCCAAGCGCCTTCCATTCGGCATAGGCGGTCTCAAATATGGTCAACACTAGCCGCGCATTGCGGAAGCGCAGGCTCTCTTTGACGGTGCCGTCTTCCCCTAATTCACTTTCTCTTGTGATGCCGGCTTCACCCTTGATGGTGGACTGGGAGAGAGAGGACAGATGACTTGCCACCGAGCGGGAACGGGAACGAGCTCTGGATGGGGTGAGGGTGCTGTCGCTAAGCGCATCTATTTCCCCTTCGAGCTCGAGAGCGCGCTCATACGCAAGGAGTGCGGTGCGTGTAGGCCAGATATCGGAACTTCTTGTGAAAGCATACGGATGGAAAGCACGCCGATGTGCTTTTGAGAGAATGGAAGGAGTAAGAATGGCTGGGGTGTACTGCGTACTGGGGGCGCTTCACGTTACTCCGAGCATAAGAAGGGGTAGGACATACATACCAACGAAAGTAAATCAAGTTGAGCCTACGCAAAAGGGTGAACACGGAATCATTAATGCGGGTGCATGCTCCTGCATATTCGTTGTCATCCAAGTAGGGGTACGCCGAGGAGACGGGGACGCACCGAGAACCTTCATTACCATCTGGCGAAGACGCCCGCACTGTGTAACGAAGGGCAATTGTGTCTGTTGTTTTCCGGCTCTTGCTTTCTGAGGAACCTGATGAAATTGTAGAACCGATTGTGAGGAAGCCTGCTTGATCAGCGCGCTCTCAATTGCTGTACGCTATACAGCGTATCTTCGAAGTCAGTATATATTTGCGCTGTCGTGTAAACGTTGCTTACGTTCCAGCTAGTCTTCTTTATCTTCATATCCTTTGCTAGCTGTCTGAGCTCATCCAAGGTCAAACACTCCAGGAGCTCAGGGAGTTCCGCATGTGAGTGGTCCTGAGCAAAGAAAGACAGCTCTTCACACGGTTGCTGGGAGGTATCTTCGATCTTTATCGAAGAAGGCCCTGCTTCAGCGTTGTGATACTGCGGAAGAGCAGCGGGGTGTCCCACGGCATCCTGTAATGGAGTATCGTCGAAAGTGAGGTCTATGACCTCCCGTTCCTCTTGTTTGACTACTGGCTCCTCAGTGCGACGTTGATTCGCCGCGACACAGAGTGTATGGAGGGCGACTTTAATATCATCACCCAGTTCGTGCTGGTACCTCAGTGCACTGAGACGGTGCCATTTCCCGGGTTTGCGGAGGCAGAGACGAATAAGAAGATACCTGGCTGAGTCTACGTGGACGAGGATAAGCAGAAACACTTAGATGACTATCGCATTTCGATACGCACATGGAAGCGTGTTCAAACGATGGATAAAATCGAGTTCAGAGGAATGGAGAAGGTGAGACTCGTGCTTGAGTATGGCAGCCAACATCTCTGTTATATCTTGTCAATGCAATTACAATTGGCAAGGTGGGGGTACAACGTACCATCCAAGAGTTGAATATACATGGATTGTCGCTTATCATCAACATCCTCGTCGACGAGTCCGGTGCAGGGTTGAGACGCGGAGTCATTCCCCTGGCCAAACAAAAAATCTTGTACAGACTGAGTGCTGGGCGATGGTAATGACATGGCGAGCTTGCGATTGATACAGCGCGACTTGTCCCTACGTGCACGTGTCCGTGTTTGTTGGGATTCGTTTGGTCATAGCAAAAGGCTGAGTCATCAGTGTCAGTGCTTTACCGACCGCGAACTGTTTAACCAAGACCTGGATCAAGATGTTGGCTACTGCCCTCGCTGCGTGAGTAACCTTGTCTCTTTCTTTTCTCATGGCTTCTAATACACCACGAATAGTGCCCTTCCTCCCCCGGTTCATGCCCCTGCTGTAGCAGACAATGAGGAAATCTTTCAACAGTCTACTCCATCCGCCTCCACACCTCCACCCACCGTCGCTTCTCGCCAGATAGTACCCCCTTATGGTCAGAGGAATGAATGGAAGCCGGCTTCACAGGAGGACTACGGTGCGCGCTATTTGGAGCGTCTTGAGAACGTAGCTTACACTATAATTCAAGGTGACGGAGGTGCCTTTCCTGAGTGCCATGTCGCCCAATACCCTCTAGATATGGGTCGGAAGAAGGTATGTTTTTGGGTTATATCATCACTTTCACTGCTTTATGCTTTCATAGGCCTCCTCGGGAAATACACTCGCTCTTCAAGTAGACAGTGAGGGTAATGTCCGTTATGACGCCATTGCGCAACAAGGGCAGCGGCATGGAAAGCTCGTCCAATCGCAGTTTAAGGACCTCGTCCCATTAGCCCACCGAAAAGATATCGACGAGGAGGCACGTGCTATGGAGCGGCCTTCCGAAGACGAGGTACAAGCTACGGCCGAGAGGACTCGTGCTGCCCTTGAGAAGATCACCAATGGCAAGATCAAAGCTGCGCAGCCCAAAAATGTCCCAGACAGCCAAGGGAAGACGTCGTTCATTCGATACACTCCCGGTCAACAAGCCAGTGGTGCTCTTCAACAACGTATTATCAAAATGACTGAAGTCGTGGAGGATCCGCTCGAACCTCCGCGTTTCAAGCACAAGAAAATTCCTCGTGGACCACCCAGCCCACCACCACCAGTGCTCCGCAGTCCACCACGGAAGGCAACTGCACAGGAGCAAAAGGAGTGGATGATTCCTCCATCAATATCTAACTGGAAAAACAACAAGGGTTTCACAATTCCCCTGGACAAACGTTTGGCGTCGGACGGCCGTGGGTTACAAGACGTACGTGAACTACCTACCTCCTGCTTTAAGTGCAACATTAATTTGCTTCTACAGGTACACATAAACGACAATTTTGCCAAGTTCTCAGAGGCTCTGTACATTGCCGACCGGCACTCACGCGAGGAGGTTCACCAGCGTTCCTTGATGCAGCGAAAGCTTGCCCAGAAGGAGAAAGCCGCCAAGGAGGAGAACTTGCGCTTGTTGGCGCAACGTGCGCGTGAGGAGCGCGCTGGGATTGCACCGCCTCGCCCTTCGGCAGAGACTCTGGGTGCGATGAAGTCTTCCCTTGCTGCCTATGGGAGCGACTCGGGAAGCGAGTCGGAAGGCGACAAATCTGAAGAGGAAGAGGAAGAGGCCGCCAAAGTGCGCGACGAGATGCGCGCTGATAAACGACGTGAACGCGAGCGCGAAATGCGCATGAACAACATGGGGACGGAGCAGCGCGCCAAAATGCTTGCCCGTCAGCAGAATCGCGATATATCTGAAAAAATCGCGTTGGGCCTCGCGAAACCGACATTATCAAAAGAGTCGATGCTCGACTCGCGGTTATTTAACCAGGAATCGTTATCCGGCACATTTGGCGACGAAGAATCTTACAGCCTGTATGATAAGCCACTCTTCCACGGCTCATCTGCCGCCGCGGCGATATACAAGGCGCGTGGCAATATCACGGAAGAGGATGAAGAACGTTTCGGGGGTGGTACGGAGGAGGGCATCGGGCGTGCACTGGATAACGACCGGTTTGGACTCGGACAAGCACAGATTGGATTCGAGGGTTCTCGGGAGCAGGAAGTGCGCGAGGGGCCTGTGCAGTTTGAGAAGGACACGGCAGACGTGTTCGGCGTCGATAAATTCCTGGATGAAGCGAAGAGCGGGCGGAAACGGGGACTGGACACTGACGCGTGAGTCTGTTTTTCATTTGTCTTTGGGACGCTTGTACTGACACGGGCTGCGACTGGACAGTGGATCCTCGAGAAAACGACAGCAAATCGAGAAGGCCGCAGAACGAGAATGAGCATGCCCTATTATATTTAGTTTTAGTTGTACTTTTACTTTACCTGGTATAATAAGTGCTTAACCCGAATATCACGTGACTAACGCGTGACTACGACGCGTCAAAGTTGGCCGTCGTACGCCGTTTGCTTTCACGGTGATCGTGATACTAACGGGCGAGATGCTCGCCGTACTGACCTCTAATCATATCACTATCACAGAACGTTCAGCTCTTCAAAAGGGTCCCCCGACTCTCGCTCCAACTTGTCCGGTTCCTCTTTCCTCGTATGTGGCGAGCGTTTGGTCTCCAGATAACGCCTCCCTCTATGTCGCCACAACAGACTCGCTCGCTCGCTACGATCCTTTTGGCACACTTGTCAAATCACTATGGCCGTTGCCTGACAGCGACTCCCCCTTAGGTCACAATCGCATTAGTGGTCTCGCTTTGAAAGACAAGGGCACGCTCATCCTGTCTATGGGAAGTTCGGTGCACCTCATTGAGCATTCTTCCTCGGCGTCTTCGTCTACAAAGATCGTACAAACACTACCCACACACCCTGACCCGGATCCCATCCTTGCCCTGTCGCTCTCTCACGACGGAACATTGCTCACGGTAGCCTCCAAATGTGCCGTCGTCGTGCACAACCTCGCACTCGGTGTCCAGACCGCGCTCCGTGGGCTCCCAGGGCCCGTCGGAGTATGCACGTTTCACATCCACTCGCGCGTGCGCTTGCTTTTGGGGATAGGCCATAATCTGGTAATCTACGACATTACGCGCCCGTCGGGGCCCTCGCGCATCGCATCTATTGGTGATGGTGTCGGAGGAAGCGTGATAGGTGTAGCATGTAGCCCGTACAGCAAGACATTGCTCGCGGTCGCCTGTCGTGGGGGTTATATTGCCCTCGTGGATCTTGACAAAGAATTAAGGTATGTCGCGGCCTATGTGATTGCGCCGAAAGAGTAATTCATCATTGCTTTTTTTTTAAGTATCATTCGCTCATTCCGCTACGATATTACGGTGACGTCGCTACTCTTTTCCAATGATGGTGCGACGTTGTATGTCGGGACGGAGGACGGCGACCTGCTTGTGCAAACACTTCGCTCCAAGGAGACTCCCAAAACAATCGCCGTTGGCGACCAGGGCTGCAGAGTCGAAGGGTTGGCTATAGCGGTGCGTCCACGCTCTCCAACTATGACGCAAGTCTCATTTATTCTCCTCTGTAGAAAATGAGCAAACTCTTGACCGAGGTCAACTCGAGAACCACCGGCTCCCTCAACAATAAACCGTTGACCCAGCATGATATTAATAGCCCCGCGCGATCACCCGTAACTAAAGCGCCGTATCCCACATCACTGAAGAAGTCCACGTCTGACAGCCCAGCTGAGGCGAGTAAGCTCCCACCGAAGAGTGACACGCCTCCGGTCCGAAAGCGCGTCAATTCTGCTACAGCCCTCGGAAACCGGAAGATCGTGTCATCCGTGCGAAGCATTTTTGCAAATGAGCCGACTGGTGCGTCTCGTGCGCCTAGAACGTGTGATCGCTAAGTCCATGTTTTGCAGCCGCAGATCCGGCGACACCTGCCACGAAGGCAAACAAAGGTCGTGTGACAACTACGCCTCCTTCACCTCCACCAGTTTCTACCACCCCCACTGGCAAACCCCCTTCGCGCCTTTCTGTTCGATCCAAGCCAGCAAGCCAAGTATCTCCGGCGACACTATCGGTTCCTGGAAGTAGAGTACGCCAACGGACGGTATCGGGGTCAACACGCAACACGAGTGGACCAGAGGTGAAAGCAGGCAATCTGATGACCCCGCGCGTCACCCCGCGTGCGCGGACGACGTCCGCTCCAAAAAGCGTCGCGAACCTCAGTCCTCAGGCCCCTCGCCAGCGGACTAAACAAGCCACGTCTCCGGTACAATCCACAGCTCCCCACCTTCCGACCTCGCCGCCTACTATTTCCGTATCTTCGCGACGGATGCCAGCTACCGCTACGCGAGGAGCTGCCGCATCCGGTGGCCAGGTACGAGAGACAGTGCGACAACGTACGACCTCGGCTGTATCGCGCACATCTACGACGCGTGCACGCTCGCCTGTGCCGCCAGTACCGAGGGTACCTTCGTTAGCGCGGAGCACCAGCACACGTACACCGTCACCAGAGCTTTCGATGACGTCGCTGCTTCGTGACACGGTGCCGCCTTTCCCAATAAAGAAGCAAGACCAGCCGCGGAAAAAAAGGCTTGTCGGTGCTTGGGCTCGCCACTCCCGAGGTCGAGCGATGGATCGCAAGGAAGGGCTCAGAAAAGGGTGACGTTATCAAGTTCCCCATCGACGGTGGTGAGGAGGACGAGGCTGAAGGCGCGGGAAAGCTTGGGGGGATCCGAGTTGAGGAAGAGCCGGTGGAACAAGCAAACGTCACCGAGGCACGACGCCTGCGGACGCTCTCGATGCAAATCACGCCGCGAAAGTCGGCGTGGGCCGCATCACCGCTCCGTCACAGTATCGCAGAGGGTTCTCCTGGTTTGAATGGGGTAAAGGGGTTGCTGCACGCGCTGATCTCGGACGCGATGCTCGATTTTCGGCAAGAAACCCGCTCAGAGATTGTCGGGCTGCACCTCGATCTGGTGCGTATGGGCCAGTCGTGGCGGAAGGAGATGCGCACGGCGATGCAGGAGTACGTGGGTGATCTGAAGGAGCTGAGAGAGGAGAACCAGAAGCTACGAGAAGAAAACGAGCGGTTGCGAAGAGGATATTAAATTAAATTAAGACTCTTAAATTAAGGCTCTGTTCGGGTTCGGGAGCGAGTCGAAGCCGGAGATGCGAGGTTACCAAGACCGCTTCTGGAATGCGTAAAAGCGACAATGTCAGTCGTCAATATCTCTTTCCCTTCTCGGGGTGCCTGGGAATTCGTTTCCACGCGAGTGATCTCAGTGCTGTCAGCTTCCCGGCTGGCTTTCCAGTTGCAAGTATTTATCATCCCTGAAAACATTCTCTCATCAGCACAACCATGACCCTCGACATCTCGTACGTACTTTCTCCGATCTTTACGGAGGTCGTAACTGACTATCGTGGTATTCACTCACGCACACTATAGATCAGTCCTCCAGGGAGGTTACAACCACCCCCTCTCTCGACAGTGGCAATCTCGCCGTGGACTTGACAAGTCGATGTTCATGTACCCCATCTTTATTACCGATGACCCTGCGGCTCGTGTAGAGATTCCGTCTTTACCGGGGCAATGTCGCTGGGGTGTTGACCGGCTCGAAGAATTCATCGGTCCACTAGTGAAGAAGGGTCTCAAGAGCGTCATTATCTTCGGCGTGCCATTGACATGCGAAAAGGTACTCGCATACTTCTTGCGATTGGGGCCCTCAATCACACAGACACACCTAGGACGCCCTTGGTCTACCCGCAGACGATCCCAAAGGGCCCGTCATCCTCGCCATAAAAAAGCTGAGGGCGCTCTTTCCAGCGCTGTTCATCGCCACGGACGTCTGCCTCTGCGAGTACACTTCGCATGGGCACTGTGGAGTTCTCGACGAGGACGGTACAATCAATGCGGTGCAGTCCGCAAAGCGCATCGCGGAAGTAGCGGTTGAGTACGCTCGAGCAGGTGCCCACTGCGTCGCCCCGAGCGACATGATGGACGGGCGCATCCAGGTCATCAAGCGCGGACTCATCGATAGAGGCTTGGGAAACAAGTGCCTGCTCATGAGTTACTCCGCCAAATTCGCAAGCGGTCTATATGGGCCGTTCAGGTTGATTGCCCACCTCTTCCTCCCAGGCCGACGTTCTTATGTGAAATGGTTTTGCCACCAGAGATGCTGCGGGAAGCGCCCCCTCGTTCGGCGACCGTAAGTGCTATCAGCTTCCGCCGGGTGCCAAAGGCCTTGCACGCCGTGCCCTCGTACGTCTTCCCGTGTGCCGTCTGCTTCAGATTGTTGACAGTGGCGGATAGAAACGTGATGTTGCCGAGGGCGCAGACATCATCATGGTAAAACCCGCCTTGCCATATCTCGACATTCTCGCAGACGCTGCTCAACTTGCCTCGGACCATCCGCTTGCCGCGTACCAGGTCAGCGGCGAGTACGCGATGATCGTCGCGGGTGCCCGTGCCGGTGTGTACGACTTGCGCGTGATGGCATTCGAGACGACGGAGAGTATCGTGCGAGCGGGAGCGACGCTTATCCTATCATACTTCACCCCACAGTTTCTAGATTGGCTGGAGGTGTAGTTGGTGATTCCGTGTAACTTTACGTCGGTTGTACTGTAAAAATTGTTGAGCGCCTACTCAGTTTGAAGCCGGGCCGCATAGAA